>VNJU01004597.1:0-14131 GCA_008042675.1 Drosophila seguyi
GGTTTTGTGTGGATTGTAGTAGTTCTTGTGCTTCTAATAATACAGCACGAGTTTTTTCACTTGTTGTTTTTGCTTTTTCGTATGTTGATAGTGTTTTGTAAGAGGTAGATGGGGTTGTGGTTATCGAATGGTCTGCCTGACTGCTCGGAGAGCTGGCAGAATTGCCGACCGAAACGTCGACCGAGCTGGCGAGCACGTTATCGTGCGCTAGAGGAGCTACCTGCTTTTCGGAGCTCATTGTTGTTTTTGCGTTTGTTGTTGTTGTTTGTTGGGTTGCTGCTGTAGCAGCATAAGAGGTTGAGGAATTGATAAGAGGTTTAGGTTGTTGTTGTTTTTGTATAATGCGAGCTTCTCGCATGCTGCATTTTTTTGTTGTTTTTATTTTGAGGAGCTCCCTCTGGTTATGGTATTGTGGGCATTGAGAAGACGAGGCCGGGTGATCGCCGTTACAGTTTGCGCAGAAAGTACGAGTGCAGGGCTCAGGGGGGTGAGGAGCGAGATTACATGACACGCAAGTGGCGGGGTTTCTGCAATGCTTTGCTGTGTGCCCTACCCGTTGGCATGTTTTGCACCTCATTGGGTTGGGAATGTATTCCCGAACCTTTACGGTGTGCCATGAAATGTCAAGCTTGCTGGGTAAGCTATAGAGATCGAAAGTGATCAGTATAACTCCTGTGGGTTTTGAATTGCCGTCTACAGTTCTGGAGAACTTAAACACAGAGTGAACATTTTGTGATTGGAGCTCTTCAATAATCTCTTCGTCTGGGATGTTGATGAGGTACGGAGCATATATTGTGCCTTTCACAAAATTGAGGGAGTCATGGAATTTGCATTCGATATCGCATATTCCCGGCAAATGCGTGATTTTAAGAAATTTCTCAGCGACTTTTTTGGACTTAACTAGCAATAGTAACTTGCCTTCGCGGAGAGTCGATATAGAGATTATATCGATACTAACCATCTTCAGAGCACGGTGCACTGCAAAGCAAGAAAAATCAGTGAGAGACTTTTCTGAGTTTTTGGAGGAAATTATTAGGAATCTCGGGTTTTGTTGGGGGGTTTCGGGGAGTTCAGGGAATTCCTCAGTGAATTTAACGTATGGACGTTTTTTCTTGGCTTTGGGGCTCACGCTAAGGCAAGCAAAGCGGTTGTCCCCAAACTTGGGAGGCCCAGGGGCCATGGTAACGACTTCGTTTAGATAAGCAGGTAAGTATGACACTGGTATACGTGCGCGATTAAGAAAAGGGGCAGAAGAGAATAGAAAAAAATCACAGACTGTAGGAAACACTGACGTCCGCACTCGAAGAGAGATAGTCGGTGACTGCAATGCTAATTTATTTTTCCCATTTTCAGTCTTTTTCTCTGGGATTTTGGGCACTAAAAAGGGCGAACTTTCAGGCAAAGGCACACTAGTAATTTCCTTTTCACTTATTTAAGAAAAAAAAAAATGATTGTGAATTCACTGCCCTGCCGCGATTTATATATTTTTTAAAACTGCCTTTTTTCGGCGACGTTGAAGCACGCCCCTAAAGGCGGCTGCGCGACGACTGCGGGACGCCAAAAAAACTCAAGCTGGAGCGGCGATCGGTTGAGCTTTTGCTGTCTAACTTCGGCGGTTCCAGGGCGCACTTCGGGTCTTCTTCTCATTTGCCATATATTTGCAATAAATTCCTAATAACACAAACTTTACTGAATTGCATGTCCACAAAAACCCCAGTTGCATGAACTTACCAGCTAGGCCTTAGCGCTACGCTGGGTGTATAAAAGACTTCTTTTCCGGTCTCTGGCTACGGGCTGATAGGGCTCGCACTTGTAAAGACAAGTAAAATTTGGGAATATTTTTTTTTCCAGCACAACCTCACCCTCTGACGAAACGATTAGAAAAGAAAGATCTAGACGCTCAAAAAGTGGCGGTAACCCCTAGGAACATGGGAGATAGAGCCAGGGAAAGTTGACAGAAAGGTCTGTTACTCTCCTTGCTGCTTTCCTTTTGCCCCAATCCCGTTCGCAGAGCGACTCCTAGATGGCGCTAACATCACTCTACATATATCTGACTACAAGCGTTACAAAAGCCCCCCTCCTAAGATCAGACTTGGGGGTTTAAATCCCGAAGGATGATCAACCTGAAGCTTGTAGTCATTGAGCCTACTGTTTCAGGTCCTTGGCGTGAAAACGACCTACCAAATTTCCTTGTAAATCTTCCAGCTCATAACAAGATTTCCCTAATTTCTTTCGGACTCTGGCTTTAACGTATGTTGGTCCCAATTTCGAGCTATATCCTGCTGGAAAACTGCTCTGCCTGAAATTCTTTCGGTATACTTCTTGCCCCTCACTGTACGCAATCTCTCTTGTCCTCAAATTGTATTGGCGCTCATTTTTGGCATTTTGCTTGCTCAGAACTTCTTGAGCTTTCTTTCTGACCACCTCCAGAGAATCTTCCCGCGTAAGCATCGCAGATCTGTCCTCTAGGATCCCCAACGATCTTAACAACTTATAGGAAGATCCAGATGAGAGAAAATGTTGCCGAAATACCATGTAGTACGGTGTGGTTCCTATCGCTGAATGGACTGCCGAACGAAGAGCACAACATATGCTACTGAGCTGCTCATCCCAATCTTTTTGGTCAGTTCTTACATACGACCGAATGGCGGCGATGACTGATCGATTGACCCTTTCAGAAGCGTTCGCCTGCGGTGAGTAGGCCGCTGTAAGAGTGTGCGATATCTGATATCCCCTTAGAAACTTCTGAAAAGTTTCCGCTTTGAACTGTGATCCATTATCCGATACTATTGTCTCTGGGAATCCGAATGTGTGGAATAATTCTTGCTGCATATATCTTATCACCACGTCTGCTGAGAGTTTTTTTACCGCTTTAAGAAATACAAACTTGGAGTAATGGTCCAAAACAATGAAAATTCCCACATTGCCAGAGCGAGATCTGGGATATGGACCTAGAAAGTCAACATACAACCGCTGGAAGAACCGCTGCGACTCTGGTGCCACGCCTATTGGCGGTCGCTGTGTCCTGTTAGGATGCTTGGTGGTTTTACAAATCTCACAGGATTGAATGTAAGACTTGACGTCGTTAACCAGACCAGGCCAATAATAATACCTGCGAATTCTCTCCAAAGTTTTGTGCACCCCTCCATGTGAAGCAAGTGGATCATCGTGGGACTTCTTCAAAACCTCAGCTACCAACTCTTCAGGAATCCATAGCTTCCAAATAAATGTATCATGCAGCTGGTCGCCAGTAGCATGCTCTGATCTCCTATATACCAGTCCATCTACTACTTTTAAGTCTGGCAAGTTATCCTGGTTGGCCTGTACCCTTTCCGCCCGCTTCGCATATTCCTCAGATCCGAAATGTGGCGACTGAAGATCGATTAACAACCCCTGACTTGAATCAATAGCTGCTAATTCGGCCTCGTTTACCCTCGACAAGGCATCTGGTACAACGTTCAGTCTACCACTTCGATGTTCTATCTTGAAGTTAAAACCTTGGAGCTTGAGTACCCACCGAGCTAAGCGGGAATGTAAGTCGGTCTGAATGAGCCATTTAAGAGAGGCGTGGTCTGTTATGACAGTGAACTCATGTCCTTCAATATAAGGCCTGAAACGTTTTATGCATACTATTGCAGCTAAACATTCTTGCTCAGTGACTGAATAGTTGCGTTGTGCCTTGTTTAATTTTTTTGACACAAAGGCAATAGGATATTCGTCACCTTCATCAGTTTTCTGTACCAGGACTCCCCCTACTCCCGTTTTACTAGCGTCGCATTGCACGAAGAAAGGCTTGTTGAAATCTGCGCTCCGTAAGACAGGAGCAGAACATCGCATAGTTTTCAATTGGTTAAATGCTGCCTCTCCTTCTGGGGTCATGTGAAATTTCTTCTTGGGTTTGAGTAAGTCTGTTAGTGGGGCTGCTACCGCGGCAAAATTGCTAATAAACTTGCGATACCAGCCTACCATTCCCAAGAAACTACGAAGCGATTTTAAGCTTTTTGGCAGCGGGAATATTTTCTCTGGATCAGTCCGTATAACTCCTTCCCCAACTATGTGACCTAAATACTTCACTGATCGCATACAAAAATGGCTTTTTTCAACGTTAAGAGTTAGACCAGCTATCTTTACTTGTTCAGCTACTAAGCCTAATACTTTTAGGTGGGTTTCAAAGCTATCCGACACCACTAACAGATCGTCCAGGTAAACAAAAACTTCGTTGCGCAGATTGGCTGGTATGACCTTGTCCATTAGGCGCGTCATAGTTTGCGAGGCGTTGGTAAGCCCGAATGGCATCACTTTATACTGATAAAGCGGCTTCCCGGAATGGTAAAAGCCGTCTTATCGCGCGATTTTGGATCTAACGGGATCTGCCAATAGGCATCTTTCAAATCCAAACTCGAGATAAAGAATGCCTTTGGGAGTCTTGATAAAATACCATCGATCTGCGGCAAAGGATATGCATCCTTTTTCGTCACAGCATTTACTTTCCGACTGTCTAAACACAGACGGACCTTCCCTGGCTTCTGAACAAGAACGACTGGTGACGACCAAGCACTCTGAGACTCCTCTATAACTCCCATTTCCAACATTCTGTCAACTTCGGCATATAGCAACTTTTCCACCGCGGGAGATACAGGAAAATGGCGCTGTTTAACCGGTTTCGCATCACCGACATCAATCTCATGGGAAATTAATGTAGTTTTTCCCAGACCAGAAACGGCGAATGAGGGAAATTTGGCCACCACTTCACTGAGGAAACCTCGTTGGCTATCGGACAGTATATGATTACCAGACACTATTTCAGATACCTGCATAGACGGTGATAAATCGAATGTTTTCCAAAAGTGAATCCCTAAGTACAAATCCTGGCTCAAGGACGGCACGATGTGAAACTCGAGCTCCTTAGCTACGTCCTTGAAGATTACTTCGGTTTTCAATTTACCTATGACGTCCTGCTTTGTTCCGTCAGCTGTGTGTGCCACCATAGAGACACTCTTGAATCTAACCCTGCTGCGGATGATCTGCTCCGCTAACTTGCCGCCGATGACATTTATAGCTGCTCCAGTATCCAACAATCCTGTCACTACCCTATCTAATAACTTTACTTCGGCATAAGGACGATTATCATTACTTTTAAAACGTATACAATTAATGGTTTTAATAGAATTCCAATATGCTCTCAATCTTTTAGTATTTCTAGATATTTTCCTTTTATGAAATTCCTGATTATTTAAACTAACATTGTTACTAACTAGCTTAGGCCAACAATTCGAATGTTCTTGTTCTTCAATGGACTCAGACTCACAAGAAATTGGAATCTCTATTGGGGATTCGGTTCTTCGCTGGTTGCCTTGCTGGGTTGAACACAGGTCAATTGGCGGTAGCTGCCTGTGTTCGTCCTTGCGTTTTTTTGGCACCGAACACAAGTATGTTTGTAGGTATTGATAAGGCCACACCCAAAACAGAAAACCTTTTTCTTAGACTTGCAGTCCTGATATCGGTGGCCCTCTTTATGGCAGTTCCAGCAGATAAGCGCCACTGCTCCGACTTCCCAACTGCTGTCGACATCGGAAAATTCCTCGGCATCTTCCCACTGGACCTCTTCGACCAATTCAGAGACCTGTTTCTTAAATGGAACAACCTTTTGGTAACCCTGAGTCTTTCGCACATCATCTAAAAAGTCTTCCCTACGACGACAGATTTCTCTTAATTTTTCCACTGTTCGTACCTGCAAATTCAAAATCTCATGCCTTATTTCCGGTCTTAAATTTCGCTTTAGAATTTCGACAACTTCCATTTCCGATAAAGGCACATCCAAACTGTCCATCATCTCCATAACAGCATCATAAAACGAGTCAAAGCCTTCTTTTTCTCGCTGTTTCCTATCGCGAATGGCCTCCCTTATGTCCATGTCCGTCCGCGCATCACGAAATTGCTTTCTCAAAGCATTACAAAGAAATTCCCACTGAAGATCTCTTGTTCGCTTGTGGCACCTCCAATAGAATTCCCTAGCTTTTCCTTCAAATAGCAGGCTCGCATTGCTACTAAGAATCGAGTAGTTTCCCTCCAGAGTCTGTTCTGTGAGAGCCTGAACCCGATAAATAAAGTTATCCACGCTAATCCCATCCGAACTACCGCTAAAACGCAACTTCCAGCTATTTAAAATGTGGCCTACTTTGTCGGGCCTCTGGCTTAGATCGGATGTAAAGCTTCTAGGAGTTCCTCGTCCAGAGCCTGCTCGAACACCCGTATTCTCAACTGGCATTTGTCGCTCCATATATGCCCCTTCTCCTTGCTCAGAAGTATTCACACCTATTGGCTGGAGACGTGCCGCAAGATTAATATCTATTAATTGAGCCATTTTGTCGGACAACTGGGCTAGTAACTCATTTTGCATGCCTTGTATGGCGCTTTTCACAGTGTTTTCAATTAACTCAGCTTGAGACGCCCCCAACCCTGCTGAACCTCGAGCTGCAATTGGCGTAGTGCCAATTGTAGTTAATACCTGGCCTTTCTGCTGTCTAGTATTCTGAGAAGGAGTTGCTGGTTTCTCAAAGCATACAGTTTGGCAAATAGGACATGTAGTATGGGTCTTGGAATACGCTGCGATACAAGATTGATGAAACTCATGCTTGCATTTAGTTTTGTATGTTTTGGCGGAATCTAAATAGCACTCACACAGCGAACACTGGCGGGCTTCGGTACTTTCACCATCAGCCATACTGAATATGAATAAATCCTAGGCTAACAACTAACAAAAAATAAAAAAAAAAAAATGTTCTAATGATAAGAATTAATTCAAAGTTTGAAACCAATTACAAAAAGCGAGTAAAATTGCATAAAACGATTGAGAACTTTTGACTATTTGCTTGAGCAAAATTTCTTATCTCCTTTTATATAGCGAGGTCAATGACCTCCTCTACGAAACCAGCTGTCTAATTCTCTGTGCAAAGGTACTCCGCGTTCGAACCTAAAGCGAACATAAATCGAACCAAACTGCTCGACTATACTGACCAACAACAACAATCGGTCAATAGCATAAATACAAACATAAAAGAACTAAAAAAAATTGAATAACTGAAATCAAATTATAATAATAATAAAATAAAAAATATAAGCGTAAAAATTTGAATGACTAAAATCAAATAAATTCGTAAATAAACGAAACAAACGAAATAAATATCATAAAATAATTTGACGTCGAACATGAATATTCCCCTCTGACAAACCTAACAAAGATAAGACAAGTGCATAGAAAAACAACATTGCAATTGCATTTGCATTGCGCTTATCGCGTTGCCAAAAAAACCACAACAACAATAAGCACCTCATGCAGACAGCGGCTAGACGCTCGAGCCACCTTCGTGCAAACGCTTAGAATCCGAGCCGACTGCTTCGCGCTTTACAATTGCGGAGCGTGTTATCTGTGCCTTTCATCGTGGTCAGCAAATTCTTTTGTAAATAAAATCCGCTGCATATCCAATGCGAATTAAGGCCAGCTTATCTGTCTGATTATAATTTATTTACCTATTTGAATGGTTGTTCATTAACCGTGGTCAAGCAATGAAATAAAAAAAACTTTAATACTTTCAGTTCCTATGCGTTTAATGACCAACCCTATGGACTTGCAAATGTAAGGGTATACTAGTTGGGCCTTCCTTCCTCTTTCTAAAATTTTCGGCAATCGTGGACGAATGGCTCATGTCTTTTGACTCTGCCTCTTCGTGTCCGAAGCGTTTGAGCTAAATTCTAAGCGAGGTTCGAAGCTGAATTGAGTGAAAATATATGAAAGTCTCAAACTTAGCTGACGAGAATTATTTTCTCGATTTTTGCTCGAAGTTAAATCCAATATTTCTGACCTGGCTAAAACATAAAATTGTATTTCGTAAGCAACGTAAAAAACGTGGCCATGAAGTTGGGCGCCAGAAAATAATAATGATAATTATAATAATTATAAATGTAACGAACATTAAAAATTATTCAGGCTGAGGTGTTGTCCGAAAGAAGAGCTCACGCGAAATGTTCTCCGGCTGGGCTCGTCGACTAGTGGTGTGGGTCTTTGCTACTTCTCTCGTATAGCCTATTTTCATTATTTATTTCAAAAAATTAGATCGCGTGAAAGGACAAGCATAAACAAAGGGACGAAAATACTACATATTTTAACCAGACCTTACAGAAACCGAACTGAAACTAATTTGGGGGACTATTGCACTTTTCCTATCTTTGAGCACCCGAAAATCTCAGATGTTGTTAGAGACTCACATTGCCCTCCCTTCCTTTGACCGCTTTACTACCATAAAATTATTAATCAATTAAGCGGTCCCATTGGGGTGCGGGGGTGTCAGGGGTTCATATCACGTCGAGTCATAAATTGGTTGAATTAGAACATTATAATTTTTATTTAAAACCTAACAGAAAAATGTGGGTACTTCATGCGGGAAATTTTGGAATAAATATTGATACGAATTAAAACTTAGCATAAGGACATATAAAAGATTAAAATATAAAATATAAAATACAAAATATAAAATATGTAAAAAGAATATAATATCAGTTTAGTATAACATTAAATGGCCAAAATTATTGCTTGGATAAAAATATAAATTTGCATGCGGCTAACTGCGATGAGTTTAATAAAACAATAATATAAATAGACAAGAATCATTTTTAAGGTTATTTTTCTCGATTTTTTTAGAATAAAGGCGAATCAGATTTTTTCGGCAAAAAAAGTTAACCAAAATTAGAGGGACACAAAATACATTTTAATTATTAAATATTTTTTTTTTTTTATAACCTTTGGACTCTCATTCTTTTCTTTCTTATTTGTTTCGGACTTTTAAATAATTTTAACTTGTCACAGAACCATTTTTGTTTTAGCAATTTTTCATATTTAGAACTCACTTGTTCACCAACATGTTGTGGAGGTCCTCCTCGAAGAATGCGATTTCCTGAGAAAAACCTGAAAATTTGAAAATAAGGTGGACAAAAAAACGACAAAAAAACTCGAGTCACAGGGCAGAAAATCACTCAAAATTTACACAAATATTAGAACCACTCAATTTTGCCTTTTTCCTTCCTTTCATCATTTTCGCTCACAAAAAAACATATTTTTTTCTCATTCGCATGCCGATAAGTTAATCACACCAATGCACAAAGAAACATAAAACTAAAGCTAAAGTAAAAAAATTTATATAATTTCCCCGTGGCTTCTTAATTTTCCTCCTTGGATTTTTCTCGATTTAATATTACGTAACACCTTTTTTTTCTCGCCATGCAATGCTAATTAATTTTTTCCATTTTCAGTCCCTTTTTCTCTGGGATTTTGGGCACTAAAAAGGGCGAACTTTCAGGCAAAGGCCCACTAGTAATTACCTTTTCACTTATTTAAAAAAAAAAAAATGATAGTGAATTCACTGCCCTGCCGCAATTTATATATTTTTTAAAACTGCCTTTTTTCGGCGACGTTGAAACACGCCCCTAAAGGCGACTGCGCGACGACTGCGGGACTGCAAAAAAACTCAAGCTGGAGCGGCGATCGGTTGAGCTTTTGCTGCCTAACTTCGGCGGTTCCAGGGCGCACTTCGGGTCTTCTTCTCATTTGCCAAACTCCACTCAACTTATGCATTTAATTATTTTTCAGCAATAAATTCCAGCTAGGCCTTAGCGCTACGCTGGGTGTATAAAAGTCTTCTTTTCCGGTCTCTGGCTACGGGCTGATAGGGCTCGCACTTGAAGTAAAATTTGGGAATATATTTTTCCCAGCACAACCTCACCCTCTGACGAAACGTGGCGGTAACCCCTAGGAACATGGAAGATAGAGCCAGGGAAAGTTGACAGAAAGGTATGTTACTCTCCTTGACTCCTAGATGGCGCTAACATCACTCTACATATATCTGACTACAAGCGTTACAAACCGGGGCTACAGTTGAGCAACTTTTTTTAGGTCTCCCTGTTGAGCGATAAATTTGCGTCAAAATTTTATTCAATATACTCCAAATGTACTCAAATCAAAAACTAAAAACCAAATTTATTTAACTTGAACTGTTAAAAAAAATATATATATATTTTCAAACACAGCATAAAATTACGTCCTTTACAGTAGACGACGCCCTTTATGCCAAATGTGTATGCCAGTACAAGCTTCGATATACATAGGTCAATTCATCTTTAGATTTATATTTTTGTCGGTAATGCTGTTTTCCATTTATTTCTTTAATGTTATTAATCTAAGTTTTGTGAATGGTATCATTACTGGTTCTGGCTATTGCTGTATCAAATAAAGATGCTAATTTACCAAAATGTTATGACCAATATGTCATGAAACTTACAAAAGGCAACTGCAAATATACTACGTGCACTGTAGTAAGCAGGAAAATGTATTCTTTGCAACACTGGAAAAACTAATAGCATTACTTTTACCATAAACAGACCACATATTTTATTTGTTTCGTTTTTGTTATCTGTAAAGAATGCATTGAAGATAATAATAATACTGGGAAATATATTAATTCCTGCGAACAGTATCAGATAAAAATCGGAATATTTAAATAAGCAATACAAACCATTAATTCTTAGTGATACAAATTATGGTATATGAATAATCTCTTGGTATTTATATTACACTTTCCAGCAGTATTATGCCTGTAGGAAACTGTGACTGCTCTGTCTGGAAATATTCACATCTTGGGGCGAGCCGAAATGTTTTCTGCAAAAAACTTTATAACTTTGAGTAATTAATATGAACTACAAAAATTAATGTATTATTTTTTTGTTTCGTTTTCATAATAAAACTGTAATGTTGTCTTTTTTCAATAGTGGAAGCACATTGGAGTGGTTCCTAAGTTTGGTAATACACTCATGTATAGATTTCAAGAATGTGGGTTACAACGGCACACTTGGCTGGGTTAATCCTGATATTACAATGACTAGCTCAATTAAAAGGTGTTCATTAACATCATACACATCACCAAAAATTGCAAGAATCTGACTATGGATCTGTCGTGACTTTGGTATGTGGTTCGTTTTTAAGTGTACAATGTATAAAATATGGCAAAAGTAGCTATTTTCTACTATTTAAAAAAACCGTTGAATTTGATTAAAATGGAGTTATAATACGAGTATCATACATATATCTAAAAGTTTCACAAATCTAGTGTGTTTTTTGTTTTTCTTTTTGTTTTCATTTTAGCAATGACGCCGCTCGGCCTATCACGGGGATAATGCCTTTAAATGCCCAATAAGACACCTCGCGTTCGATACCAAACAGAGTAGTTGGGACTTATATTTTATTCTGTGGAATATACACTCGTAAACTTAACCAGTAATACATTTCTATCCTACATACCGCAGTTTCTCTTCCCTCTCAGCTTGATAGCTCAAAACTTAGTAATTTTGGCCGCCGAAATTAAGCTTGGCTTTTCCTCATTTAGTGTGCCCGAATAACAATATCACGAAATCCTCACAAAAGTATTTCTAAGTTCTGGCGGCTCTAAAATGCAACTTGACTAACTATCGATAGCCTTAACCGTTCCGCGACATCCCCACCCCCGTGAAGCACTCGCATTCACCACGTCCAGGACAGCTAGCCTCGAAGCGGGACGCATCGTCGTCTTGGCTCGATCGTTAGTCCGCACCGCCCCTCAACGAGGGATTCCATCTCTTCCGGTGAACACCTCTTCCACGACGCCTCGCTTCCACTCTCTTCGTGGTATGGCCGGATCACATATGAACACCAGAGCTCCTCGACACAGGCTCGACGTGCTTGCACCATTTCTCCCTGCGCACAAGCGTTGGCAGGTACTCATGCACCCATCTCTTCCAGAATCGATCCCGCATCATTCTCGCTATGCGCCACTGCTTCCTTTTAGCGCATCTGTTGGACTCCTGTCCATCGTCTTTGGGAAGATCCGGAACATCGGGTACTCCATTCGGTAAATCGTTGGGTGTCAGTGCAGCCTCCTGGTCCACCGTCACTGGTAGATGAGTGAGCGGACGAGAGTTCACTATGCTCTCCGCCTTAATCAACAGGTTCTCCAGTACGTGCTCCTTGGGCACGGGTTCCTTCATTGTGTGCGCCAGCACCTTCTTCACACACTGCACCATCCTTTCCCAGGCGCCTCCCTTAGCTGGGTTCGCCGGGCAATTGAAGAACCACTCGATTCCTCTGGTCGACAGCTCGCCCTGGATCTTTGCACGCTCAAAAACTTCGCTGAACTTCCTGGCCTCTCTGTCGGCTCCAACAAAGTTCTTCCCGTTGTCGCTCCTTATTCTGACCACCGGTCCACGGCGGCTCATGAAGTTCCTCATGGCGATTATACAGGAATCTGTAGACAAATCGTGGGCCATCTCCAAGTGGATAGCCCTTGTGGTGAGACACGTAAACAATGCCACCCACCTTTTCTCCGTGTGACGTCCAACAGTCATAAATAGCGGTCCAAAATAGTCCAGGCCGGTATACTTAAATGGCCATCCAGCCAGGGGACAGGCAGGGGACCCATCTCTGGCTGCGTAGGCCGCGCCTTCCGTAGCTTGCATACATTGCAGTTGCTCATCACCTTCCGTAGCAGCCTCCGTAAGTTCGTAATCCAGAACTTCTGCCGGATCGCTCCAATAGTTGCCTCCACGTTTTGGTGGCACATCCTCTCGTGGTGATGCTGCACGATCATCTCCGCCAGCGCCTCTTCGTCAGACAGTATGATCGGCCGTCGCGCGCTGTATGGCACACACCCACCGTCGTCGATCCTTCCGCTGGCTCTCATCACACCGTCCTCGTTGAAGTACGGTGACAACCCATACAGTCGTCTGCCCTTGGCGGCCTTTCCATGGCTGTCCACGGCAAACGCTTCTCGCTGTGATTGCCTTATCAGTGCGCGTTCTGCCTCAGCGCACTGCATCGTCAGTCCGTGGTCCTCTCGAAAGCTACGTAGTCCACGACATCGTCGGATAAATCTGAGCACCCATGCGGTGCTCCTCACCAATCGGTTGTAACTTGAAAATCTCTGTAACGATATAAAGTTCGCCATGACCAGGGCAAACTCACATTTCACCTCTTCCTCTGCCGTCGGGGGATCCCAGTCCTCGCGCGATTTCGGCCAGCTTTCTTCTGGTCCTCGTACGAGGAGGACCACTTAGCCACCGCGATCCAATGCTCAGGTCCACGCACTCGAGTGGCCTTGTCGCGTCAAACGGAATCCATCTCCATTGGGACGCCTCCGTGGATTCTAAGACCTCCGCCACCCGGTTTCCGACGAATTGCTTGTATCTCCGGTGGGTGCTGCTTATCCAGTGCAGCACAGTCTTAGAATCCGTCCATAGTACGCAGCTGCTGATCGCCACACCGTGCTCTTGCTTGACGGTGTCCATCAGTCTCGTTCCCAATATTGCTGCTTGAAGTTCCAGTCGCGGGATTGACATAGTCCTCATCGGAGCGCACTTCGTCTTTGAACATATGAAATGTGCCTGCACATCTCCGCTTGCATATGTGGCCCGCCAATAGGCCGATGATGCGAACGCCGACTGGCTTGAATCCACGAAGACATGCAGCTGTAGTGTCCGCACTCGTCCATCGCCGAAATAGTAGCGTGGACATCGGAATTCTTCGATCTGGTTCATTCCTTGCCGCCAGCTCTCAAAGGCTGCGGCCAACGTGTCCGGTAGCGGCTCGTCCCAGCCGAATTCTCTCCGCCAAATCTCCCGCATTAATACTTTAGCGGTCACCATGTAGCAGCTCAAACCCCAATCGGGTCGAACGTGGACATAACCAGGCTCAGGAACTCCCTTTTCGTTGGGACGCATTCTCCTGTCATCACGCTTCTTGGGACTCGATGGTATTTGACGCCGAACTTGAAGTCATCTGTAGCCGGCTGCCAGTACATTCCTAGTACCTTCTCCTCAGCTTCGGACCATCTAACGCTAGCGATGGATTCGAGTGGGTTGAACGCTATGACCACACTTGCCGAACTGGAAGTAAATCGACACAAATCAAACCCAGCTTCTGCATGTATATCTCTCACCCGTGACGAAACGGCGATAGCTTCTTCTTCACTAGGGAAACTGCCCACGTAGTCATCCACGTAGTGATACTCGTTGATCGCCAGGACTGCTCGCGGATCCGTGCTGCTATACTGCG
>VNJU01004601.1:0-167952 GCA_008042675.1 Drosophila seguyi
TGTTGTTGTTTTTTGTTGCTTTCGAGTGCTCTTGTTTCACCGTTAGGCTTGTGTTTGTTGCTGTTTCCACTATTCTTTGTTGTTGGTTTTTGTTGACACGCACGAGAATTCCCGTTTGTATTTCTTCCCCCAAACTTCTTTTGTTGTTTTCCTTGGGCGTGACACTCGAAAAGTAGCCGGAATTTTCACAGGTTTTTCTTGACAGAAAGTCGCGAGGTGTTTTTGGGAAACTCTTTGCACTGAAGCACACTACCAACTTGCAGCCAGTGCAATTGTAATTTGATTAATTGTTGCTAGTATATGCTAAACTGACGGCACACAAATTTAATTTCGAAGTGGCAAAAAAAACGTAAACCGAGCTCAATAGTGTGACCAAACTGTTGTCGATATGAGAGAGCAGCTATCGATAGGACTATTAGCGGTTTCAAGTATTTATCGATAGAAAATTGGAATATATTAACATTTATAATAAAATAAGTGAATATATAGAAAAGTCTTGTAAGAGTAAATTGTATCAAATTTATTTGGAGCTAATTCCCTAGTTTATGAACCTCGTACATAGTTGATTTTCCTAAAGCCAAAGTTTGGTATTTTTTAGTACGTTTTGAAGGCAGACTCATTGAGCGGTTTTTGTTGCTTGAGTGGAAACTATTGAGTGAGAAAGAGAGGGGAGTGATCTACGGTCTACAGTTTGAGAGTTACTAGAGGAGGGCGCCATAGTTTTGGGGCTACTAGCAATTCAAAGATTTTCGTAAAATAAAATCTGCTAAAAATAAATCTCGGTAACTTACATGATTTGTCGACTTAAAATCAAAGTACCAGAAGATCTTTAAAATTGGCTTTGAGCCAAAAACCAATTAACCAACATAATAAACATAAATTTCAAGAAGACAAAATAAAACCGATTTAACCATAAACCTCAAACCGGGAAAATTCAAAATGACACATTTTCCATACGGGTAATTTTTATGGGCAAAACATAAAATGAAAATTATCCAACATGCACGCGTCCATAAATCAACCTGCAAAGGTCCCAAGAATCCAGATGCGCCCATTTTCCGCGCTCTTTTCGCTCCTGTCCTGCCCCTTGTCCTGCATATAATTTTCATTTCGTTTTTATCAACTTTTCTTGTGTAATTTTTGAGCGAATTGCGTTAAATTAATTAGGGTAGTGGTGAGCGAGGGAGCAACGAGGGGCGGCAACGAGGTGCAGACGAGGGGAAAACTTGTGCGGCATTTCCATAAACAACAATAACAGGAGACACTGCTGCATACTTTTAGGGAACAAAAAGACCGGTTGACTACACCGGAAAAATAGGAATTGTACATAGACTTTGCAGGAAAATACGTCTTAAAATTAAATTCGAATAAATATAAAAGATTTATTGTTTAGATAGTATAATTTGATTAATAATATGTATTTATTTAATCCACCATTAAAGCTCAATTTGTCCCCTCGAAAAATATTTAATTTGGGTACTTGTAGTTGGGAAATTCATAAAATATTCATTAAATATTTAATAACATTACAAATCGTGCTTAATTTAAATTAAACCACATGCGATTTAGTTTTATTTATTTATATATTTATTAAGTTGGGATTAGGCTATTACGAATTAAAAATAAATACCCCTTATTTTCAATATTATTTTTCGTTGCTATACAATTTCTTCTTCAAAGCTTATAGATAAGTATTCCTCCAAATTATGAACTATGTTTATATGAAGCATAATAATTACTTGAGCTTGTCATTACCATAAAAATATTTTACATAAGACAAATTAAAGAAATAATTCCATTCGAAGCTAAAATTCAAACTTCCTCCTACACTTTTGATTATTTTGATTCAACACACTTTTTTAAATTAATAAATTTAAATAAATTTAATAATCTATTCTTTTATTAGAATTTTATTTCAGTGCCCCAAGAGGGGTCAGGGGGCCAAGTCGGGGTTCAAACGTGATTCGCAGACAAATAGAAGACGTCATAAAAATGCCATTGTAAGTAGTTGAGTTTTCTTTCTTTTGCTTGTTTTTTTTTTTGGCTTTTACTGGCAGTTGTGACAGGCGGCAGTGGTGGCTTCTGCTTTTGTTGTAGTATTTGTTGCTGTTATCCTTAATGCTCTTGTTGTTGCTGGCAAATCGACAAAAGGCACGCAAAGGCAGGCAGAAACTCATTTCACTTGTGTCGAAAAGATAAATGCGAAGCGCTTAAAAAAGCAATTACCGCATAAATTGCGCTACAACGCGGTATGCCCATTCCCGTACCCCCGTCCTGATACCCACCCCCCAGCCCGCTCCCTTTCATTTTCCGCCCCGAAACTACGCTCCCGGCCTTTATGTGCACAGGATGCGGCGCATAAAACTTGCTACAAAAGACAAGTCCTTCCTCCTTTGGCGGCTCAACAAACCGAACAAACAAACCGAACAACAAATGTTGGCAACACGCGAAAAACATGCAAAATGCATTGAGATGGCAGCGGGTTTGGGGTAGCGGGGAGCCCGGCTTAATTGAAAAATCAATAGTGGGCCTCCTCGCCACGCCACTCCATTCAGTCAGCCGCCCACTAAACTCGCGTAAATCAAGTTAAAAATCGCAGCAATCAAAGCACCTGAAGCGCAATAAAAACTCATTAAAACGGGCCCTTACAAATAGGGGACAGCTCCCGTGTTGCACTGGGGGAAAATGTTTAATAAAGAAATATTTAAATATTTAAATTTCTAAGATTTATTTGAAGATTTAATTAGAAGGGATACTATTATAAGAAAGAAAAGAAGAGACTTCTCAAAAGAATTAATTTTATTTTAAAGAGTGTCAGGAAATCCGAAGACATCAATTATGTCCTTTATTTATTTACTCAAGTATTAATATGTTTATCTTATTCTCCGTGTAACTCAACAGGATCCCGTGACGATTGGGGGCCAGGTGTGGTGTCCGGACTCTTGCCGTGCACCGAAATTGGATTTGAACAAATTACAACACATCGATTTCTCATTAGGAGACAAGCAAGGAGCCTGCGCCGGGGCAGCAAATAAAAGGAACCAAAAGCAGCAAGAAAAAGGGGGCAGTCCCCGCTAGGATGCTGCGACATTTGATGGCGACAGAAATCACTTAAAGGGAAAATTTAATTGACTCGACGGCGGAAGTCAGCTGCCAATTTGTTGGCCATGCCAACACTGGCACCGGAAATTTCGTCGACTTCCTGATTTAAATAATAACAAACTGTGCCGATGTCTGCTCAGCCTGCTCAGCTTGGCCGACCCGCTCAGCCTGCGTTTTCCACCTCCCTTCAGCCCTACTCCTCCAGTTTTCCGCCCTTGGGTTCCTGTAAGTCGAAAGTCTTGCTTGTCACGCCAACTGACGGCCTCCCCTTTTCCTGCCCCCCGCCCATTGCCCCTGCTGTATCTTTTTTGATGGTGGGGCCAAGAACATGATTGGCGTCATCAGCGATGGATCTGCAAAAGCGACGGGGCAGTGGGAACTCGGGTGTCAACGTTGATTTTGGTCAGCGTTTGCCTGCCGGCTTAGTTGAGTGTCAATATTTGGGCGCCTCCTGTGCGGGGGGCGGGCGCTATATATCCTTTTAGGTTGGTGGTTTAGTGGGGGCGTGGCAATGGCAAATTAAAATGTTTGCCTTATGATGCGGCTGGAAATATAAACATGACAGGGCGGGCAGGAGGCGTAAACAAGAAAAATTGCGAATGTGTGTACTTTGGGGCGGTGAACACACGCACATAAAACCTGCCAGATCGATTAAAAATTCTGTAAAGGATTAGATGGCAAATCCCCCGGGGAGGTTTGCTGGCTTATGGCAAGGGATTATCGAGAGTTATCAAAAATAATGGATGTTTCAGTCAAGTAGGTAATTAACTTGTAAGCTGGAAATTACATTAAGGGTTGAGACTGTAATTATTTTAAAACAATATTGATAAATTAGTTAAGGGAATAAAATAACCTTAAAATGGTATGAAATAGTTTGAGAAATAAAAAAGAACTACATAAATTACAATTGAAATTGAAATAAAAAATTACTTGTAAGCTATTTATTAGGAAATATAAAAATAAGGGGGAATACTTAAACAAATAATAATAATATTTTATTTTCATATTATAAAGAATATATTGCTTTTAGTATTTAGTTTAATATACTCGTAAAAGCATATTAAAAAAACGAAAAAATTGTGTCTAAAATAAATTATTTTCTAATAAAATATATCTCTAAATAAACTATATAAAATTTTTAAAATCTAAATGATATTCAAAAGCAAAGTTAATTTAAGGAAATATTAAATAACAATATACTATAGTATATATAATATAATATATAATATTTCCTGAATATAATACAAAGCAAATCAGTGTACATGTTGCCCTCCTATAATTTTCTGTGAATTTTCTTTATTATAAGCCATGAAAATCATCCACGTGAAACACGTAATTTCGAACTGCAATTCCGATAAGAGATCATCCCGTTCCGAGCAAACTGCGATTCCCCCTCAACTATGTGCCACAGGACATGCAGTTCCCGTGCTTGCTCCTTATTCCTGCCTGTTGACTGAGAACTCTTTGCATTTGTTGAACAACAATTTCCGGCACGAAAGGCCCGACAGCCGAAAGCCGAAAGAGTCGTGGAAACGAACCGCCAGCAAGCCGAAGCGAAGGCTCAACTGGTGAGATTCGCCCGAATCAGGACGAAGGACGAGCCACGAGCACCAGCAGTAGCGGCTGCTATAAGAAGCGGCTTCCTATCAAATGCCACCAGAGTCGCGTCAGCCACGTCGAACGGAAAACAGCGCGACTTTCGCCAAGAGCAAAAAGCAGAAACCAAAATTCAAACGACGAAATATCACGCATACGCCACGTCGAACTGAAAAAATACAAGTGAAGTGAAGCTACCAAAAATATAAAAGAGAAACAAAACCAAAAAGCCGACAGAGGGGAAAAAGAGTTTACCGCCTGGGCTCGTTAGTGGAATTTTTTGTAGCCTTTTGGCCAGTTTACGAGCGGCTCAGCATAAATTGGTAACGTGTATATCCTTACTTTTCTTCTTTTTTGCGGGGCAATTGGGGATTTTTAGGGGGGGCCGGTGGGGAAATGGCTCATAAAAGTGCGTGAGAGCGGAGTATTTGGCCATGAATGGAATCCCAGCGAAAAAACCCATGAATGAAGCTGACAAAGTGACGGAAAAATGCGGGCGGTAGGGGGAAAACTCTTCCCCTGCTCCGCCAAAGTGATTTATGCCGCGAGTTTGTCTGGCATTGTTGCTTTAATTATATGACTTCTCGGAGTGTGGTGTGTGTGGGTGGGAGTTGAGATCCAGAAAAGGATGCGAAACTTGCCGCTTTGATGTTGTTAGCGGGCATTATGGAAGTCAGGCACGCAGAAATGCAAATGGAAAGCCGCAGAAAATTGTTTGGACATGTGCGTATGTGCATGTGTGTTAAGGACAACACAGCACCTTTTTGGGGGGATGACAGCGAAACACCGCAGGACATTTAACACTTCATTGACTTTTGTGGCAGCCTTTGACTCGCTGACTGCCTGACTGACTGACTGTCAACATTCCGGCAAAAGTTTCATTTGCATTTCGTGTGCGCCGCCACTGAAAATTAATGGCAAGTTTTCCCCGCCTGCCGGAGGAAACTGTGCCATTTTGCCACCATAATTTTCCGCCTGCCACCTCTGCCTGCCTGCGCCTGCCTGTCTGCCAATTTGTTTGGCTTCGAACTCTTTAATAAGTTTGCCAGGCGCCGCAAACTTTTGCCAGCAGCAGCGAATTCTTGGCTCAACTCCTTTGAAAGCCTTTGACCCTTTTTGCACACTCACACACACAGAGTGGCAGCACGTGTGTGGCCAAGAGTGCTGCGCGTGGGTGTTGCCATGACCGTCTGATCCTGGGCTTTGACATCTAATTTATGAAGCGCCCTTAAATCCAAACGCACCGAGTTTCCGTTTCCGCTCCAACAGCAACAGGCTGCAAGCTGTTCTTTTTTCCCTAGTGACCCATTTATTGAGAGGGTATCACGTAGTCGTTCGTTTTTATTTACAGCCGCTTTATACAGCTGGGGTCAGCATAATATAAGTCACTTAGGGAAGTTTCACAAGAGGTATGCCAAACAATAAAAAACTTTCTTTCGCAAGTGTGAGTGAGTTTTTGTAGTAAAACATAACAGAGTTCAAAGTTGTCAAATGAATAAAGAATTTTCTGAATAAATGTTTAACAGAATTAGGATTATTGTGTGCACTTTGAATTTTAAATAGAAAGAAAGATGTCGAATGTTTAAAATTAATTTCATTTGGAATTAAATTCACAAGGAAAAAATAATAACAATACAATAGAGGACTCAAATCGTTATCTTTAATAATTTTACACGTTGCCGACTTAATGCAAATATGTAATGTAAATAGTTCAAAAGTTAATAACTAATATTTTCTAAGATATTTAAAAAAACAAAAAAAATTAATTATTTTAAAAACGAATTAATTCGGTTTATTGTTTAATGGAAGAAGATAACAATAAACTTAAACATATTTATTTAAAAAAAAACCCAGAACTAGCTAAAAATTACATTCAATTCAAATTAAATCATTAATACAATATTGGTTGCCTTTACATTTACTTTTTGCTTAATTACCATCCCATCATCTGCAGATTTAATTTCATTCGCAATATCAATATCGCTCTTAATACTTTCTGCATACTAAAAAAAAATATCCTATTTAATTATAAATAGTTTTTCATGCTGACTCTAATATTTTGTCTCTAACTATGTGTAAGCTCTTTATTTTATCACTATTTCCTCTTTTTTTTTTGCACACTGAGAGCTAAAAATAAACAGCTTAAGTGAGAAAAAACCAAATCCCAGTGGGGGCTTTTGCTTTTGCCATTTGCTAGAAACTCGCCTACTTCCTTTTAGCCTCCCCCTAGAAGCCCAACTCTCCCTTTTATTAGGCTTCTTTTTCTCTTGTTCCTTGTTTTTGTATTGACCTTAAGTTATGTTGAAAAAGAGGCGTGGCAGCTGCGTCACATTCCTCAGCTTGTTAGATTTGTTGCCCCGCCAAAAAGAAACTTTTTTAATGAGTTTCATAATCTTTGATGCGCTTCGCTTTGTTTCTAGTCCAGCTCCCCCTCTTCAGTTTTCCAACAATTTTCCGAAAACTCGGCCTAATGATGTGCGAGCCGTGGAATGTGGCCTTTGAAAATTGTTTTTCTCCTGCTGGGGAGGACGGAAAACTTATTCAGCGAGTGCTAGGGCCGCGATAAGCGTTTAATTGAATGCGAGGCGACCCCTGCCTTTTTACGGCTAGGAGTTCAGGGTTCAGGAGGGCGTGAAAAAAAAAGGAAATAATCCAAATCCAAATAGGATTCCCTTGCCTGATGTCCGTTTCAGGTCGCCTGATTCCGGATGCCTGCTGATTGCAGTTGGCAGCTCGCTTTTTAATCCGCTGCAGCACCGAGATGCAGCTAGCTGACCTCATCTCCCTCGTTTTTGTTAGTTGGAAACGCTTAACGGGGGCTTACACTTGGCAAAATAATGTATGTTTATCACAATGTCATAAATATCTTAAGAATTCTAAACAGTTTTAAAATTAATATCTAATGCTAAACCCAATTAAGATAGCTTTTTGGAAATAACAAAGATTTCCCTATACTTAATTTGCATTTAAGAGACTTATTTTTTCAGGCTTTGCTCATTTTTTTCCCCAACTTGCGCATTTATTTAATTTTTTTACCCACTAATTGAGAGCCTTTCGAGTGGATTCAGATGGAAGGCTGGCGGCCTCCATGTGGGGGTACCTGGAAATTCGAGGGGCTTGCCTCAAAGGGGTCAGGTCGAGTGGCATGCATTTCGGTGCACTTGTAGCCCCGTGTGTGTGTGGCACGCCTCCTGCGCCGCTAAAACCGGGAATCTAATTCCCTTTGTGGTTGCTCAGTCGTCAGTCAGCTTAAATTTCATTTGTTTAATTTCCCTTCCCCCAGAACTGAGAACTGAGCGCTGAGATTCATTCTTCTTGGCCAACATATAACATATTGGGCAACATGCAGAGCAAATGTGCAACAATGCACAAAGAGGAGGTACACAGAAAGAGGAGTAAAATAAAAAAAAAAAAAACATATGCAGCATCTGGCAACATGGAATGCAATTGTGCAACATATCCGTGCTACTGTGGGCGTGCTCTGAATGGGCCTTGGATCCCTCCATCTTGGGCTGACGCGGCGTATGCGTAATTTGAATTCTGTTCCCTGTGTCGCGAGACTTTTCCCTTTCCTCACTTCTTGCTGGTAATAAAAAATTCGAGGCGAGAGAAGTTTTCATATGGCCAGAAGGCTTCTAGGGGGGCGTATAAATGGAAGATTCAGATTCGCCGGGGAGAAGGACACACGAGCCAGAAACCAGGCAACCGGGACTCCTCGCCGGCCAGAGATAATCCTTTGTCCAGGCTGCGTCTTTATCTCCTTCTCGGTCTGCTTGTGCTTGTGCTTCGGGCTCTGGTGGTTCCTTTTTTCTCTTATTTTTTGTAACCTTGTTGGCATAATTTTGATAAATCACTGCAGTGAATACGCCACATTAAATACATATTTCTTATTTTTATTCGTTGGGGGTATAGTCCATAAGTCTTTTATGGCTGTGTTGTCAGGGAAACTAGCTACTCAGTTGTGACTATAATTAAGTTTATCTTTGCAATGTATCTAGTCTAGAGGCCGTGCAATTTTAACCAAGAATTTATTTTCTAAATTGTTTAAATATACAAAGTCTTTAATGTAGAAACTTTTAATTATAACACTTTACAAGATTTAAATTTATATAAAGTAAAGTACCTTTTTTGCTATGGGAATGTCTTCAGAGCTGTCTTTCAACTTATTAAATTTATGCAAAGATAAGAAAATTCCATGAATGAGTTTAATTTCAAAATTAACATCTGTATTCTAATATACTTTATCTTAGTTTTAAATGCAAATAGATACAGTGAAAAAAGGTAGTGGAGCTAAATAAAATTTTTTTTAGGGTATTAGAAGTCTTCTTTCAACTAGTATCGTTTCCATGATATGTTTTCCTCTCGTTTGGGATTTTCTATTTGCTGTTCGTTTTTTGCTTCCCTCGTGTGCGTGTTGGGGGGATATGAATAATCTGCACGTTATTTCCATCTGCTTTTCACTCACGTTTCCCCCTCTCTCTTCCCTTTTCCGCCTTTCATTGCAGCTGGTCTCCGCGTATATAATACCCGCCAACTCCATTTCCCCATTTCCCATTCGCACGGCCGTAATGAGGCAATGAGACGGGCAGCCGGAAAAGCCACGGCGGGAGAAGCGGCAACAGCGGCGGAGCCATGACATCTGGATCTAAAACGGGATCTGGAGTTTTCCGGAGTCTGAAGCCTTGGCCCCTGAACGTGTAAAGGAGACAGAACGACTGACAGAGAGAGAGAGAGAGAAAGAGAGCAATGCTGCGCGATATCTTTCTGTATTTAGTTCTAATCGTTTTATTTTGCTTCATTTTCATGGCGCAGTTAATCGTCAACGTTTACGCCTTCCAGCGCCAGCCGTCGCCCTCAAAGGAGCGCAATGAAATTATATTTGTATAGAAGGGAGACAGCCGCCCTCGCACTGAGAACAATTCCCACACAAAACAGAAATGTACTAAAGGGGAAAAAATTGAATCAAGAGATTTATCAAAGAATAATTAGACATAAATGCGAAGGCATTATTTACACAAAATATTCTCAAGAAATAAGTACTTCTCATATCAAAAGAGGCAGCAAATATCAAAAATATTCACCAGATATTAAACAATTTTAAATGCAAAAATCAACAATAGTCAAAAAGATCCCATCAAGAAACCCTTACACAAATCAAAATATAGGAGCAGCATTAACAAGCTTAAATATTAAGCCCAATTATAACTTAGTATAGTTTTCGTTCAGTGTAACCAACTTAAGAACAGAAAAAAAAGATATGAGCTGTTGGCCCAAATGAAGATGCTACAAAAGCAAAGCCGGCTAGAAGTCAAGCCGCCGCGGTTTCTATTTAATAAGAAGAGGAACTCAACTGGGTTCAACTTTCAGTTGAGCGGGAAACGCGGGAAAAGTCGAGGGAAATGACGGTGCGGAAAATGGGGGCAGAGGCGGAGATCAAAAAGGGCGGGGGGTAGATCACCGCTGGAGGAAGATAAACCCTCGAAGAACTGTTAAACTAGGTTGCGCGCTAATTAGTAACGGTAGTCTTGGGAGTGCACAACATACACACAACATCCACACACCACACATCACTACACACCAAATACCCTGGAACAGTCAAGAACACTGAGACAAATTATCAAAAGGAAACTAATTAATTTATAAGGTAAAGTTTTATATCAAAGTGGCTTCCTTGTTTATTAAGTTTGTGAATTAAATAAACCAAGTTCTGCGCCATCTAAAAATATAATTTTCTTATTCGCTATTTCCTTTAAATTAAAGCTACAAAAATTCATTTTATAACCATGAATCTTCCAAGAAAATATATCAAAACATAGTTAGGTATGCATTAGCCATGAAAACGTATTTATCCACAAAATAATGTGATATTTTTTAAGCATTTATCAAGACTAGTTATCCTTTAAATTATATTATTTTCTTTAAACCTGTTTTCATTTACATTTTGTATAATAACATGAATATGCTTTTAATACAATTTTCTTTATTTGCACACACTTTGGCTGAGACACTCGCAAAGAAAGTTTTTCGAGCAACAATAAACCACCGGCGACACGTTGCCAAGGGAAAAGCCAAGGAAAAACCACTGAAAAATCCCCTGAAACAGCAGGGAACTGAGGAATTCAGCGTGGAGTTTCCAGCGCCAAAGGATGCTCCGGAAAATGAGCGAATTAATATCATAATTTTTCGCATCGCCAACGCTCTTTTGTTTGTCTTTCATTAATTTTTCTCTGCATTTTTCTACTGCTTTCAAAAGTGTTGTTGTTTATTTCTTACAGCATTTAAAATTAAATCCCCCCTTGATTGTCGGAATATTGGACATATTGTTGCAGTAATTGATTGAATGTGACACCGAGCAATTTTCATTAAGCTTCTAGCGATTTTCATTGCCTGTTTTATGGCGCTGGCGGCAATCGGGGCTTTAATTCGGAAAATTTGCTAAAGTACTGAGGGCGTGGCAGATGGCTTTAGGGGCAGATTCTTTTTTGTATTTCTCTCATTTTTTTGTCTTTCATTTGTTGTTGTATTTCTTTATATTGATTTCTAGCCGCACTCGAGGCACTTTTGGGTTGCGCTTTGTTCACGGGTGTTTTTCTTTCTACTTGTACTTGGTTTTTTGGGTTTTTTTCTTTTTTTGTGTGTTGTTTTGTCGGCTTTCATATTTTTCGGTTGTTTTTCATTTTGGCACGCCGCAGCGTTTTATTGTTTTCTTTTGAGCTGTTACTGCCGCTGTTGCAGGACTCCAGGACTCGAGTCCTCGAGTGGCAAACACACTTGAACACTTGACCCCGTTCGACGGCGAGCATTGAAACTTTACAATGGGCCGGGAAAATGCGAAAATGGTTATGGCAAGGGGCGCTGTAGGGGGTGGGGGCGAGGGTCCGGAAAAGGGCGCTGCAAAAGCGGGCGGAAAAACCCGGCGTATTTAACTCTTGCCGGGGCGGTTTAACTTGATTGCTGTCAGTGTGTCCAAATGGAAATTAAAGTTTCATCAAAACGCCCAAAGCTCTAAGCGGATGTGGGCCAAGTTTGCCGAGAGTTTTCGAGGGGTTTCGCTTAAATTTAAATTGAAGTTTCAACTGGAAACCATTACACCAACTCACACACGGAAACACTGAAGAAGAATCAAAATGTATTAATCGAAAATTATAAAGTTTTACACATAAAGAATCTACAATAGAGGAACATTTTACGAGTACGGTTATATACTCCACTATACTTAGATATATGATATATACATTCGAACAATAATAGAGTTAGTTAACGATTGATAAGTGCTAAGCAGCCCCCAAAATTGTATCGAACTTGTAGCTAGATCTGAACAATGAAATCGAAAGAAAATCGAAGCGAAAAATTTAAGGAAATTAAATAAATCGAATAAATGTTCTTTGCAAAAAAGAAGAGACTTCGATGAGTTTTATTTAGGGAGGGGCGGGGAATTGTTTATCATAAAACCACTTCAAATAATATTATTTTAAATCGTTTTTGTGGTTTATTGTTATTTCAGTTAATTAAGAGTATTTTCTTTGAAATCCTCTTGAGGGATTTTCTTCTTGAATTTAGCAAGAATTTTGTTTAATTTAAAGACATTTTGAAGTGTTTTGTGCCCTTAAAACAAATAAGAAGAAGTCTAGTATCATAGATTAATTCATTAGGAAAACTTTTAATTAAACCAAGACAAATTAAAGCAATTTAAAATTGACACAAAACAAGTGAATGAGTGAAATTATCTTGAATAATTAACAACTAGGTTCGGGGAATGCTGCAACTCATTTAAAATGCAACCGAACCGCAGGATCATCTCGGATTCCCTCTCAGAATATTCTGCATTCACTTTCTGGCATCCATAATTGGGGTAGCTTGTCCCCTCTCTCTCTCTCGTTCGGTGTCTTAACCCCTTGGGCTTTGCCATTTGGACGCATTGAGTGACCAGTCCATTAACGTTCCCATTTCTGTCCCCTCGAGGAAGTGTTAAATGGCATTTTGGGCAATTGGCATGAGAAGAAATGAATACATTATTTCAGCCATTTAGTTGAAAGGAGGATGGGGTGGCAAAAAGGGTGGAAATCGCTTGTCATGTCACTGGGTCCTCGGACAAAACTTTTGGCTCTCGGCCAGAATGCAAAAAAGCAAAAGCTGCCGGGAGCAGCCGCCTCCTTTGGCCTTCACTTGCCGCCCTCCTCCTATTTTCTTCATTTTTCGGCCAGCATGCAACAAGCTTGAATACCCCACTCCCCCTACATTTTCTTTGGGACTGCTGCATTTTCTCTATGCCACTGGGGCTTGTTTTTATTGCATGCCAAGATGTCTGAGCTTTCAGAGAAACAACGGGCATGATGAGCAACAAAAACAGAAGCGGCGGGTAGAGGAAAATGCCTCCGAAATGGATTTTTGTTATTGTTATTGCTGCTGCTGTGGCTGGTCGGTCTCGTTTGCTGAATTTCATTGCATTACAATGAACGGCGCCTTGACCAAATTTGGTCAACAAATGAAACGAAATAAATGCGAAGTTAAAGAGAGAAAAAGTACAGAGAAGAAAAGCATCGTAGTTTTCTATTTATCGGGTAAAATCATTGGAAAAGAAACTAGTTTCTATTTAAATATAATTTTTGGGATTCATAAAGAAATTATTATACAATTAACCATTGAAACCTATTCTGGCTCTCATTTATTCTATCTGCACATAAATTGGGAATTTATTTTAAAGCTGTAAAGCAGGAATGAAAACGGATTGCGAATATATAGAGCTATCTGGCATCGGAAATCGCTTAAAGCAGCCCCGACAGTCGATTTTTCACTTGGCATTGGCCGACAGCTGTCGAAGGTTCTGGGAGACCATTCATAAGTGACGTTATGGGTGAAAATGGACAACTTTCGGTATTTATTTAATATTTATTTTATAATTATTCTGTGTTCCTTGCCCACTTTGATCTGTGCTGCTGCTGCGACAAGTTCTTGGCCAAAGTCAAGTCAGCTGAGCGAAATGCGAAAAGTTCGCTGAGAGAGGAAGCAGAGAGGTGGGGGAGGGAAAACGAGTCCTTGTTCCAACCAATTGACAAACGAAAATCAAAACTAATTAGACGCAAATTAATGAGCCATGCCACAACACAGCATCAGTGAGAAAATCAACAGCCGCTGCCGGGCGAGGAAAAACAAATGTGATGAAAATGCGATGTGAAAATGTGAGAAGCTGACAAACAATTTGGCAGCGGGGACAGCCCCCCATCTCCCTCCTACCTGCCATCCTCCCTGACCTTTGGATATTTTTTTTTAAAGAAAATATAAGCCAGCAAACAAACGAGAGATATTTGTAAGATTTCCCTTAAATTCGCAATTAAAGAGAGTTTTCTCCAAAGAAATATTCACACAGAAGGAGAGAGAGAGCAAATTATTATACATAGACAATTTCAAATATCTACAAAAACAGACACACACACTCACACTATTTTATCTAAATACGAATAGACCACACGGCGTATGCGCAATTCGCTTTGGCACCCTGCCAACGCTCTATACTTGGAGATCAACGGAAAAAGTTGCTGATTTTTTGCCAGAAATTATTTATAACTGCTTGTTCATGCACAACCACTCTCACACACACACCCACACATGCACACACCCGCGTGGTGTAGATAGAGGTAGCAGTATCTGTGTGTTATTTTCGAACAGCTCGCTCTTTTCCCCATTTCTCAGCTGTGTTAACTTGGCCAACACCAAAAAGTGTGTATAGTTGGAAATATTTCAAATATTTCCCTATTGATTAAGGAGTAACGTAGGAGCCAGTAACTATGTTTAGTTTAAAATGAATGGAAAAGCTAACTTACTCATAAAAGTAACAACATCAAGAGTTGAGATTTAAGATTTCTTACCTGCAAAGAGAACAGAAAATGAAAAGAGAATTTGTTGATTATTTATGATTTTATAAATAAGTAGGTAAAATACATATAAAAAATATATGCTTAAGTATACACAATATACCAACTTGACATAAATAAATTATTCAAACGATAAGTAGTTATTAATCTATACTTAAAAATAGTTTAAATTGTGAAAAGTATTTTTCCCAAATTAGAAATTCCTTAGTTAATTGAATAATTAAAAGTAATGGTAATAAAATGATTTATGCTAAACAGAAGCGATATTTAAACGAACATTTTTGGATAACGAGCTTATAAAGTATTAAAACTCGAATTTCCCTTTTTGTTTTCAGGTTCTATAGGAGTTTTCTCAATAAACGACATAAACCCACTCAAAATTATATAAGTAGAATATATTTAATGAGTAGGATTTAATATACACTGTCTGCAGCATTTTCATTTAGAATGAAGCGTAATTTACCCATAAAGGATTCATGCAAAGCAAATAACTCTTGCAAATTAATGTGCATTATATATTTAATGTCCCCTGTATACAATATTGCGCCTCTTTCCACTGTTTATTCAAATGAAACCAATTTATATTCAGCATATATAATGACATGGAAATATAAGCAGAAAAAGAAAACAATAACAGAGCTGGCCATGTGAATAAACGCCAAAAAGCGCAATATTTACGAATGAAGTGACACATTATCGAAATGTTCAGCAGAACATTAGATATAAGGATTCAACAGAAAAAAATATTATATTCAATTTTCACTCGCCTTGAGAGCGCTTTATTATCTGGTTTTCTTTTTATACTTTTATGCTGGGGCCCCAATCGAAAACACCCTTCTGGGGGAATAGGCCAGGCCAGCTCAAAGTCAATTAGCCTCTTGACTGAACCCTAATGATCCCGGCCCCTTTGTTGCCTCTTCTGACCAAGTTAATTGCGCAAAATGAGTGAAAAGCAGCTGCCGCCATGCGCCGAGCCACTTGAAGAACATATAATTTATTTTATTGCATATATAAACATTAATATATTAGAGTCGGCAAATAAAACAAAATTGCCCAGGAGGCTCCTCATTATGGTTCTGGTTTGGATATTCATACTGGTTCCTCGCAGTACCCCGGCTTCATATGGGAAACAATCGTAAAATGCTTAATTAACGCTCACCTACTTACGTATGAGGACGAGCAGGTGGAAAAGTGGGGCAGTCCTGTGTTCAGGGGTTTCTCTCTGTCCCTGTATTTTCTTTTACTTTAACCTGGAAAAGTCGCATCACTTTTAATTAAAAGATAAAAATTCCCTGTCCAACAGTTTACGAGGTGGCTGGAAGGAGCTGAGCTTCCCGCCTTTTTTTCAGAAGAAAACAGCAGAGGGAGGCGTGGCATGTCTGGAGGGGGACGACGCGTCAAAACGCATAAAACGAAGAACAAGAAACTGTTAAAGAAATTAACACACACAGCAGCAAGGGAGACAACGGGAACAACGGGAAATTCAAGCTAAAGTGGAAAACTGAGCCGCAAAAGAAAAGAGTGAGGGGAAGGAACAGCCACTGGTGAAGCAGCTGGAAAACTGTTGTTAAAAAACAAGTGGGAAGTGAGGGAAATGCGAACTTAAAGCGTCTCGTGCTAAATCAATTAAAATTTAATTCAATAAAATATGTAAATGATTGTAAAATGCAACTGGCTGTTTATTTCAAGCATGAGATGATGAATATTCCCCTTAAAGCAGATGGAAATTATAAAGAAATTAAAAGGAAAGCAACGCTGAGCCTTTAATGTGGAAATAATATATTTTTAAAGTGTGTAATTTAAGGACAGTAAGCATTAAGTGAAGCTTTATTTAAGAACTGAAGAAGAATAGTAAATTGGGTAAGTTTTCATTTATAAATTTTACAAGAATATCTTTTCCACAATTACATTTCTTCAAAACAAATCAAAGTACCATAACTTAAACTTTCCATAACAAGTTTCAAAAGTAAACTCGTTCTAAAAATCCCATTTCAAGTCTCTGATGGCTTGCCATATCGGATATTTGTATCCTGCAACCTTCTCATCCCGTATTTCATTGCTGCCACTTCTTTTGCGATTTCCTATTTACTGCATTTTTTTAATGCCTCGAACTCCTAAATCGATCCGCAGACTTCATTGACTGCCCTGCACCACCATTTTCCTGATAAACTTCGCCTCGCTAGAGGAAAACCCGGAGATGGAAGCGAGGAATAAGGTGGAAAGCGGAGCATAGGCGAGCGGGACAAAAAAAAAGAAAAAGGGAAGTAAAGTCTGAGAGCGACAGAGCGGAAGTGTTTGTGTGTGCGGGGATTGCTGCTGCCGTTGTTATTGTTGTGCCTTGATTGCTGCCTGCCATGAAAACCTGCGGATAAAAAGTCAACTATTCGGGATGTGCACTGAGAATAAAATGTGAAACAATCGGATGAATTATATGTTTTAAAAAGAAATTTAGAAAAGGGGATTGAAATAAGAAATATTTAAGGAGTTTGTTTAGATTTTGACGAAGAAAACTAAAAAGTTGTTCATAGATCGTTATAAAAGTAAGCCGTATAAAGTATCTCAAGCTTGTTCTTCTTCTTAAAAATAATATTTTGGTATAAAATCTAATCAAAATTGCAAAATTTTTACAAATTTCAATTTAAAAACTTCACGTCATTTTTTAAGGTAATTTTGTCCAAGTGTCTTTATAAATGTTAGTCCTTTGGAATGCTCATATATAGGACTGCTCTGCGTCAGCTGGAGTCAGTCGGAGAATGTTATTTTTGCTTTCATCCTTTGCTTTTTATTTTTCCTCTGCTTTTCCTTTTCCCTTTCCCCACTTTGTTTCTTTTTTTTTGCTGATTTGAGAAAGGCAGTGCCAAAATGCCGTTGGGCAAAGGCAAAACAAGCAGGCCGGGCGCCAAACAATGAGAGGTGAATTGAGGGGGTGGTGTGATATGGCACTCCCCCTGCACCCTCAGGACCTCCTCGAGGACCCCCCTCTGAGAGGTAGGTGTGATAGCAAGAACACACACAAGGGTGTTGGTACATTAAGTGAAATGAAATCCTGTTAAGCGAAACAATGAAGCTATTAAAAAAAATATGTAAGCCACCACCTTCTACACCTCCTACACTTTCTACATTTTCTTCAAAAGTGTGTGTGTGTGTTGTTGAGTTTGAAGTGAGTGTGTGTTACTTGAGGGAGAAATTGGGGTTTGTGGGATTTTCCCTCTTCAATTTTCAGCATTTTCTACCTCGGCTAAGGTAAACCTCATAATATCGTTTAATAAATACTTTACAGCTTGATTGATTGCTCCTTGAGCAGCAGCAGGAGCGAGCGACAGGTGCGCCAGGATCTCTTACATCTAAGTAGCTGTTGCATCCCCAGGAATTACCGCAGCTCCTCCTGCCCCTCCCCCCTCGAACTCAAGAGTAATTTATGCGTCCAGACTTGGGCCCCGAAGGAAAGCAAGCGAAACCACCAGATTGGGTCCCATGTGGCTGACTACAATCAAAGTGGCAATTGTGGGCCGGCCCGTTCTCTGAGATTATCCCTGGCCATTCCCACAATCCCCCCGCACATCATCCTCAGCGAACTCAGCGACCTGGAAATGCCTTCTCTTACTCCCCGTTTCAAGTTTGGAACCCTTTTAGTGGTCCAGCAGTTCCTGGATCTTTGGATACTTCCTCCTCTTTTGGCCCGAAAGTATGTGCATACATTAGGGCGAGAACTTTGGCAGGACTCAGTGCCTTCGATGGTGATTAATGTGTCTTGGTTTTTGTTTATTTTCAGAGGCTCAGCCAAGCGCAAAAGCGCCACTAAATGTTTCAGTTAATTAGCAATCGATGAATAAACTGAAAGGAACCACACAGGCTTTGAGCAACATGTGTGTCTTGGGTTTTCATAGAGTTTCTGTTATCCTGTGAGGTGAATAATCATAAAAATAATAGAGAATAAGGTATATTGAATCAAAATTGAGGTGGGGGAATTTTTAAAAGTTCAGGGTAATGATTTTCCTTTTATTTTAAATTGTCATACCCGCTATAAAGCTACAAATTTAATGTCTCTGTTTTTCTACACTTGTTTCCTATGTTTTTAATTTTTTTTCTTTCTCGCCTCACGAGCCAGAAAAATCCTATAAAAAATGCAAAGACGAAGTGTCGCTTGCTCGGAAAAAAATGAAAATATATCAACGATGAGTGGAACTTTCAATCCGTCGGGGCATTTGTCAGTTTGACAGGCGAGCGGGGGCGAGCGAACGACGAATTTCCCCAACGAATTTCCACCCAATTTTCCACTTTACGTAGACGTACCTTGGTGGAGCGGGTTTTGCGCCACTGCGAGGTTTTCTTGGTCGTCGTCGTGGTGGTGGTGGTGCTGCTCTCCTCCTCCAGCTCCTCCTCCATCTCATCTCCCGCCTCCTTTTCTCCCGCCCCCTCGATGACGTCATTGTCCTTGGCAGTGTCTGCCATGGCGAAAGTCTGTGATGAGTGTGTGTGTGTGTTGTGCGGCCTGAGTGTGCTGTAATCCTTTTAGCCCCGAATACTTTGCATAAATGATTCTTTTTCTCTTTCACTTTTTGCTTCACAAATATTTTGCTATAATTTTCTTGAAAATTTCTTTATTTTCCTCTTTTTTGGTTTTGAGTGATTCACGAACGTCTTTTGCTCATTTTCACTGGAAACACATACGTATTTTTCACTTCGATATCTGCACAGGAATATTAATAAAATATTATTTATTATTTATTTATGTATTTTGACCACTGATTTGTTATGCTTTCGCTCAGTTTTCTTTTCTGCGCTCCCTCTTTCTCCGGTGCGAATTTATGGCTGCAGCTGCCCCGAAAAGTGAAATTCTTGGCTATAATTAATTAAACCCGTTCAGCAACAACAACAGCAACAACAACAAAAGCGATTGCTATACCAACACGCCGAATTTCGAGTGCGAATTTGTGCGCCAAAGTTTTTGGCCGGCAATTAAATTCTGTAATTATTTGTAAATAAACGGCAATGGACGCAGATTTATGAACTTATAAATCCAACAATGGGTGGGCCAGCGGGGCGGTGAGGATTATCCATAAATTAAATACGAATTTGACATTCATGAATTATGGAGAAAGCTTTCGTCGGGCCAAACCCCTCACGGCTAGGCCCCCTCCGGGGCTTTATCCTTTTTTCTTTGGGAATACCACATTCATGGGTTTGTTGAGTGAAAACTTTTGCCTATAATTAAGCAAATTACTTCCTCAATTTTGAAAGAAATTTTCAAAGGCCAAATCGACAATCAAAAGAAAAAGGATACAGAGGAAAATATTGTAATTTAAGAAGAGGTTGAAATGATAATTTTTTAAAAGGATTCGTTTAATTGAACTGCTTTTTGTTAAATTGTTTTATTCGCTTTAATATTCAAGAAAATAAATATAAAAGTTTTAAGGAATTGTTTTTATAATTTCTGTAAAATGTAATTTAAATTATCCGGTTTTGTAATTTACACTTATTTAATCACTTTATAAATTTTTTATAATTATTAGAAATTTATATTATTTTAAGAGATAAAGTCTGTCGCCAAGTTTAATAAAGAATAAGTCGTAAAAAAATGTTGAATAAAAACCACATGACCTTTTAATTATTTTCTGTGCATTTGTGATTCACCCAAAAATGTTAAGCAAGGAAATGTGCCTTTAAAATCCAATTTACATCCTTAAAATGAAAATCTGAAAGCAATAATCCTTGAGGTTAAATTTGTTCACAGTTTTTGTGGCAAATATGTATCTTTTTTGGGCTTTGCAAATTTATTTTTGGTATAACAAAACCGAAGAAGTGGCTCAAAAATGCACAGTATATGAAAGGCGAAATGAAAACTTGGCTGAGTGCGAAAAGTTTTTGGAATTAAATTGTTTTGTGGCCATTGTTTTTATTTGCCTGCCATGTTAAATTCATGGCAATTGAAAGAGGTGTTTTTTCATTCTGATTTTTAATTGTTCGAATTGTGTTCAGAGGGTCTTAAATTTGTGTCAGTTTTTGTGTTGCGAAAATTGTTTTATATCGAATGCATTTTAATGCACTTTTATAGAAGACAGCAGGCGTGAATGCCGTTGAATATCATTTGTGTTTGCATTGGAATTGTATTGAATTTAGGTATCACTATGGCTTTTGTTGTTGTATTTCGTTGTTGTTGTATTTTGTTGTTCTGTGTGTTGTTTTTGCAGGTGTGTGCATTGAATTATTATTTGTTTGATTTTGGTTTGCATGTTTTTTTGTGGCATGTTGCACTTTTTGGTGTTTTTGTGGGGCTGGTTGTGTGTTATTTTTGCGTGTGCCTGTTTTTGTTTCGACTTCGATATGCATTGATAGCGCGTGGCCGCCCGTGTCTCGCTTGTCAGGGGGTATTAGATGGCATTATTATTGGCTGGATCTGGCCGAATCTCTCGCATGCAAATTCTGATGTGTGTGGAACAAAAAACATTTGGTCGGTCGCAGTTTTTCAGCCAGCCTCAGCCGCAGACGCGCGTCGAACGAACTGAGTTGGCTCGAGAAAATTTTCGCTGGTCGCCGCGGGCTGAAATAAGTGGAAAATTCAGCCGACGGGGGGATGAGTGAGGGGGTGAAATGCGGAAAAATGAGAGCCAGCTAATAGAGCGGCGCACACAATCAACACTTAATGTGGCCGCGGGGAGCTGAAAAATTCCGCAATTCGCTCATCATCATCCTCAACGTCGTCGTCTGCAAAACTGAATAGCAAGAAGAACACACTCTCTTATGCCATAATCTCGTGTGTGTGCGTGTCTGTCTGTTGCCATTTTGCCTTCACTTTTCGTTTTTTTATCATATCTTTTTTTATGCTTTTTGCGACCACCACTTGCCACCACCCTTTGGTGGCGGCTCTTGTCAACGGTGCGTATGCGTAACGATGCGATACGTATGCGTAATATGACAGTTTGTATTCAACATTCTGCCCCCTGTCTCCCTTTCTATTCGCGAACTTGGCAAAACAGGTGAAGGCGTCAGGCGAACACGAAAAGGAAATTACGAAAAATCGTGAAAATTATTCGCACACTCGAAATATGTGATTTTCAAAGCGAAATATTGAGTTTTGACCGCCTCGATTCCAGTGTGTGTGGATGCGACTGCCTGCGTTGGCCAACTGATTGGGGAATAACCCCACTTGATCGAATCTTACTTCGCCGTCTTTGTTGACGCCTTTGTTTCGCGCGCTGATCACCATTTGTTTTGAATATCTCTGCACCCCCCGCCCCGAGTGTTAATCAGTCAACCCCCTCGGGTTTACCGTCGATTTTCCATCATCCTTGTCGCGTGCTTATTGCGTTTTCCTGGGTGGTTAATTTTAGATAAAAATTGTGGACAAATGGCGTAGTTTGTGCACTTTTGCCCACGATTTATCGCAGCCGAATCACGGAAGCCAGCCAAAAAGCGCAACTCTTGCCAAATCTCTGCTAATGATTTGTTTGCGTTTAATTATACAAAAATTTTCATTTAATTTAAATTGCATTGATTGGGGTGCTTTTTTTGGGTTCTTTTCGGGGCTAAGCTGAAAAGGTTTATCTCCGAAAACGAATTCCCAGCTGTCCTTTTACCCGTGTAATTAATTGTTTCGGCTTTCATTTTTTTTTTTTTGTGTTTCCCCCGGCCGAAAGTTTTCCTTTCTTTTCCCAACAAAGTTTCAGCATCCCCCACTTGGCCACGCCCCTCTGGGCTACTGCTGTTCCAGCTGGGGCATTAAAAATAAACAACAACAAACGATTTGTAGGCACAACGCCTGCTAAAAATAACGCGCTCTCGGATATTTCCACCCAAAAAAGCAAGAAAATAAAATATTATTTATAGCCCAAGGCGGCTTCACATGTGTGTGGTATGTGTGTGTGTATAGAGTGTTTGTGTGTTGTGTATGCAGTGAATCAATATGCAGTGAAATGATTTTTGAATTTCCAATTCGTAGCTGGATTTGCAGCATGTTGATGTTAAAATCGCAGATGCAAATGCAGCGCAAAAAAAAAATGAGAGGGAATAAAATGCACTGGAAAAATATAGCCGAGCTTGTTTCACTTTAAAGTTTATAATCTACTAGAATTGAATTTACTTTAAATATTAAAAAATCTATAAAATTTAATTAAATAAATTTACTATAACTTTTGTGGCTTTTGTGACTTTCCGTTAAAGAAAAAAGAAATGCAAAACAAATAAATTGAATAGCTTGTTATTAAAATTGCTACTTAATTTTAAACACTTTTCACACTGACATTAGCTATGCAAATCCTTTAACGATTATTCCTTTAGGTGCATAAAAAATACAAAACACGTAAAAATTGTGAAAATCAGGCTAGATAAATGACGAACATCAACAGGGGATGTCAGAGGAAAGGGGTTCGGGGTGGGAAAGCGCTGAAAACGTATGCAGACTGCATTTTCCGCTCTCCCTGTTCCAATCGATGTTTACAAACAAAAGGCGGAAAATAAATGGGTGGGAGAGATAGGGTGACAGCAGGCGCCAAAGGTTTTTGCGCCGAGGGCTTTAACCCCGCCGATGCAAAACAAAAAAACTAAGGAAAGTGCACAAAATCACCTGCAAAAATCAAGGCAGTTTGAGAGCCACTGACGAGGTGAGTCAAGGTGAGTTTCTATTTTCTTGGCAGCACGCCGCCCACGTCGCACCGTCCACCACCTCCCCATTATCCACTCATGTCAGAAATGATCATTGACATTGTCGCGCTGAAGGTGTTCCACGCACACACAGAGGAAAACTCTCGGAGGAAAACTCTCAGGTGTGTGTGAGCCACTCTCTTTGGCTTGCGATAATTGGCTCTTCTGCACGCACACACACCTGCTGCTAGAGAGAGCTAGAGGTGAGCAAACTGTTGCTTCTTCTTGCTCCTTGGCCTCTTCTATTTTTTTCTATTTTCTTCTATTCTCCCTCTATTTTATTTTATTTTTGGGTGTGCCTGTCTCACTCCCACCTGATTCACACTTTCAGCTGAGTGACCGCGTTGCTTTCAAGGTAAATCATTTTCAATTTCGGCGTGGAGAAGGTGAGTTCATCGAGGTGAAATTGGGTGAGTATTGAATGAAAATAAAATGGTCTTTGGCCTTTTTTAAACATGAAATTGGTAGAAGGTAAAAGTATACCACTCCGATATTTGTAAATTTAACGGAAACATATAACTTAAAATAGATATTTTCTTATGAATGTTAAAGATTCCTCACCTTAAAAAAGCAAAACAAATGCAGAAAATAACAAACTTAAAGGTAGCAAAAGGTCTCACATTCACAAAACCCATAACTTAAGCCCAAATCAAATAAGTTCGCCTGTACTTAACCGAAAATAATGGTTATGGGGCACAGAGAATTTCCCAGGATTTCCCTTGGCCCCCGACCAACCATCCGCCATTTATTCTGCACAATCTTGGAATGTTTGGCTCGCCTGACCATGTGCCTGTCTACGCCCCATAAATATTATTTAATTTTATATACGTATGAATGTATGTTTCTTTCCAAGCCATTAAAATTATGTAGGTTATAATTTAAATAATCAAACAAAAAGACGAGGAGCAGAGCAGAGATAGAGGGAGAAGCCGAGCCGCGAGCAGGCGAAACATCAAATGGAAAGCAGAAAATGTTGCCGAAGAATTTCACCTCGTCTGGGGTCGCCCTCCCAAAACACAAACACAAAAAGAAAAAAGAAGGAAAAGCCTAGTACATATAGTAGAGAGCCGAGTATTATGCGGAATATTTATAGATTTTGTTATTGTCAAAGTGTGTTGATGGGTACGCGGAAGAGGGGGAAAATCGGACGAGTGGCCGCGCACAACAAGTTCAGGGATTATGAGCTTGGGCCCACAGAAGCCTATCAATGAATCAATTTTTGTGTAATGAGTAATGGCTCAAAAAAAAGAATATTCTAATAATATCTATACCACAATCAAAAGTTTAACTTTTTGGATATGTTTTTATACTTTAAACAATTTAACCGCACAACACGTGGAATATATTAAGGGAATTAAAAGAGAAGTGGGGATTATAAGAGAAATCATTCATATTTGTCTTGTGGATGTTTAATGATTTTATTGTTTTGTTAAATTTAGCTTTGAACTGAATTTTTTTATTTCAGAAATAAATATCACATTAAATAAAAAGTATTGAATATGTTTATATATTTTCTGTAACTTACATTTTACTTTCACTGTTTGACTTCTTTGTTATAAATTGATTTCCACTTATATTGCTTTCACATAAATTACTCGTCTATAAATATCAGATTGTTTGCTGGGGCTTGCGCCCCACAGAAATATCCATCAGCCAACGGCTATCCTATAGATTCCATTAGAAATGTGCCCATAAAATGATCGTCAAACGATGACAGCCATAAAAGCGAGACAGAAATAGATAAAAATGGCAGGAGGAGAGAGAAATAGAAAGAGAAAGGGACTTCAATTTGCATTTAACGATCTGTTCGAGTGGTTTCTTCTGCATTTTGTGTAGAATTCGTGTAAATTCATAATTTTCCCATTTTTCCGAGATCCCAGCTAATGGGCAGTTGATTTATGGTCGTGGGATATGAAGCCACGTGACATTTATATGGATGTTCTCTCTCCCCTGGTTATGTGCATTTCTGATTGTGCCTAATAGTCTTCAGACCATGGGTCGCATATCAATCATACGACCTGTTGAACGCACTTAAAATAGGACAGAAGTTCTCATCTCCATAAGTATTTACGAAAATTAGTTTTATATAATATTTTAAGGGTAGCTTTAAAGATAATTTTAACCATTAGCTTGATTTAGAGAACGCGTGCCGCATCAATCATACGCCCTGTTAAACGCTCTAAGAATCTGAGAAGTTCCCAGAATAAACCCAACGAAACCGATTTAGCAATCGAACTGCAGTTGTTCGCTTGTCGTGCTGCTTAAATGTCATCGCCCACTTCCGGGATCAGTGTTTCTTTGTGCCTGTTTTTCTTACAACCGCAGCACATTTTCCCGGCCCGCTTTTCCTCTCCTCTTCGTTGGCAGACAACTAATTAGAGAGGCACATGTGGCGATCAACTTCTCTGGGACTTGCAGTTGGTCGCGCATTTCAGCTTTATTTATATTGATTTCTCTGTTCAATGCAGAGAGAAAAATGTTTATATTTTGCATTATTTATATTAATCAAATTTTGAATTACGAGACATTAAATGAACTCAGAACCAAGTCGCATGTTCAGCTTTAACTTTAGTCTATTTAAGACCTAAATATTTATAAAATAAATCAATTTATCATAGTCCCATAATCTGTTCAGTGTATGTTCCATGTATATTTCAGCCTGGCCAAAAAAAAAACATCTCATTGCAAAAGCATCACCATCATCATCATTCGCTGCCAGCACCAACAATCGAATGCACTGCCATCGGATGGAAACAGGGAAAATCGTTTTAGGGAAAATAAATTGAAAATCTTTTGGAACATATTTTGTATGTTGTGATAGATCGCGAGCATTTTCAGCTGTCTGTCTGTCCTCTTGGTGTGTGTTTGTGTTTGTGTTTGCCTGTTTCGTGTGGGTGTTTTCAGTGTTTGTCTTGCCTGTTGCCATTTCCTTCGATTTCTATGCATATCCGCAGCATTCGCTGACTTGGCTTTGTTTGTTCTACTTGGAGGCGAAATGCAGGCGTCGATGGCCATCGGGGAGCACGGAAGAGAAGTGAAAAGAGTCCTTTAGGGCTATAAAATTTCATTTACACACCCTTCCAAGAAATGGCTGCCGTAAATTTTCAACTCCTCTTAAATTTTCAGAGCATACTTTTGGGGGCAACGATGTCACAAGTCACTGGATAAAATCACAAATGCAACATGCGATCGAGGAGGAAAGCAAGGAAATTATGCATTGAACTGTCTATAATTAGCTTAATTTGTGGTGTTCAATGAAAATTAATTAAATAATCGGTGAATCTAATGCAACTGGTTTTAAATCACAAGTAAATACGTTAATTATGGTCATAATGGGGGAGTTGAAACTGAAATTAAATTAAGTTATTATAAATAATTATTTGTTATAAATTACATATTGAATTTGCATTATAAAATTCATAGGCTAGTTAATTCTTTACAATTTTGCCTACAATATTTTAAGCCAGTTCAACACTTTATTAAAAACGAATACAACAAGTACATCCAGCTTCAGTATGTCAATTATGGAAATAATAACCAAAGTAAGCTTAACGTCAATAATTAAATCTCTTCAAATATTATTATTCATCGACTTTTTTAATAACACGATAAGTCTGTTAAAAAGTAGCTAAAATTCGTATTTATACTTTATATATATCTTTAAAATACAAATATTGCCACAAGTTCTGTATAAGAGCATATGTTTTATCCTGTCTGCCCGTAAATTTTAGTTTCAGTTAGTTTTCCCACTTGCCTTTTGTTTTCCCACTGCCACCGCGCCGTCCCTACCTATTTTTCATGGCGCATTTTGATTGATTGCACGAACGCTGCAAGCTGAACAAGACAATGGGGGAAATGGCGCTGGGAAATGATTTTCCGAAATATTCAAATCCCGGGCGACAAGCAGTCCGGCGGCAACTGGGACCGCAGTCGTGACAGCTGCACTTCCGTGGCTGCAAAGTTTGTTATTACGTGGGAAAATCTGGCCAATGCGTGGGAATGGCCACGGGAAATGCCACAGTCCGCGGTGACCGCCGAATGCATTTAATCAATCTAATGGACTCTCAGGTCCCCAAAGGCAAAGATGGGAGGGACACATTAAATTATCACCTCCTAATCTAAATCGCTTGTGGGGCGCACTAATTAAGGAAAAACCAGAGGTGGAAATGCAACAAAGAAGCAGTAGCAGGTCTCTTTCTCACAAGAAAAAGAATGAGCAATAAAACGGAAGCAATCCAAGGAAATGAGCAGCACGGCGGAAAGTCAAGAAAAGTGCGGACCTAGAAATAAATATTTGTTTCATCAGCAAAATTGAAGGATGGAGGCAGTTCCGTGATTCAGTAAGAACACTGAACGGAATCAAATAAAAATCTTGATATATGGCAATAAAATTGGTTAAAATAAATAAAGATGGCCTACTATTTGGTCAGCTTGAATCACTATGCTAGACGCATATCAAGGTCTTTAGTATATAAATTTGAGGTTTTATTTGTTGATATTAAAATTTTAATTGAATTTAAATAAAAGGCTTTGACTTCTTCGGGAAACTCTTTGTCATTTTTGGGCAAACTTATTTGAACAGAAAAACTCAACAAAGGCTTTAAGATTAGCACCGCATTTTCTCTCAGCGTAAACTCTATGCTGCTTAAGCGTTACACTGAAAGAGAGACCGCAAACTGCTTAAGAAAATTGCTAATAAAGCAGAACAAAGTGCAAATAATAAAGCGAACGGAAAAGCCAGAGGTGTGGGAAAACTGGGAAAGGAAAGGCAACACAAAGGCCGAGGGCAGATACAAAAAAAAAGTGTGTCGATAGCAGTGGAGCTCAGCGAACAAGTAATAAAGAAAGAAAACTCCGGCTGCAAGCAAGAGGGCAACGTTTATTTTTAAACATATTGAAAAGCCAAGAAGCAGGAGACGAAGCAGTTAACTAAAGGCATCGGTCGAGGCGAATGAAAACAATTTTATTAAGTGAAAAATACGAAGGCAGAAAATAACCCGCAGCCAAAATAAACAGACCAAAGCCAAGGCAGAAAGGGGAAGCGAAGAAAAAATAAGAAAACCAGGCAAAGTAAGCAAAGAAGAAGAAACAGGGAGAGAAAGAGAGAGAGAGAGAGAGAGAGAGAGAGAGAGGGAAAGCGAAGCAAAGGCAAAGTCCTTGGCAGTGGGAAAATTTGTGAGGAAAATCAACGGGTTGCCCTCTCTTTCCTGCCAAAAGTGGGCGGGAAAATCGGAGGATATCTGATTGAAAGATGCGTTGAGGTGTTGCGTAGTCGTTGTCGTTGTTGCTGCTGTTGTTGTTGGTGTTAATGTTGTCGGTGTCGACTCACCTTGAACCACAACAACAACACCGCAACACGCATAAACGCACGAAGCGCAACAAAGGGTACACTTTAAAAAAATTAGGGTTTTTTACGGTATTTTGAATATATTTAATAACTTTTTAAATATCAAAAATATTTTTAAATCCTAAAACAATAAATGAATAATGAATCTAAATCGAAAATATTAATTATAAAAAAAAACCCACCCTTTCTTCGATTTAAACAATTACATTATCAATTCCTCAAGGATCTTTAGCTTACAAATTATTATAAAGATTATTTATTTGTTAAACAATGTCGATTTCATTCCATATATTTCTTTCAGTGCAGATCAGACACAATTAAGTGCAGAAGAAAAACGGAAGCAGGCGACAAAATTTTACGAGCCAAGGCACCGAAAAGTCTCAAACAGAGGGGGGATTTTCTCAGAGCCAGCAGGTGACAAAAGCAGCGACGACTTCTTTACATAAAAGATTGACAAGTGATTTTCACACCTAAGTGGCAAGCGCAGGAAAACACACAAAAGCAGCAACAACAACAACAACAAGGTCGGACAAAGTTTTTGAGTTGTTTCGGGATTTCCCTCCCTTCCCACCACTTGGATTATTTTTTGGAAAATTTGTTGAGAGGAAATTGTTTGGGGCATTGTTCGTGTGGCTCAGTTAGCTAAGTCGATAGATTTTCTCGCCCTCGGGCAGTTTTAATTTGTTGAGTGGCGGTGAGGGGACCATTGGAAATGTTACAGAATTTTGATCGAATGATTGAGTGGGGAAAACTTTAAGAGTTTATCCCATAAAATGGGATACTAAGGACTCGGAGCTTGGGGAAAATTCATTAGATTAATACCTCTTTCCTGACTAAATTCACTTTGATTGATTGACGAGGTAACCTTTTTTTACAGGTAATTTATAAGAGATGGTAGGGTATTGGCACTTTATGGCATTTAGGAAAAAAAGATTACATTACATTCTCAAGTGAAATTTCTATTGAAAACATATCTCTAAAAAATGAGGAAGGAGCAAATATAATCTCGATAAAGAAGTAAGCGTATAAATATGCATTAAACTCTTTATTACCGTGTCTTTCTTTTAAATATAAAACTACACTTTTTTGTACATTATAATAAAATTTTTTATATTTTTATATTATAGCAAATAAATAAATTAAAATAAAATAAAATAGCAAAGTATATATATAATTTATATTTCAAGATATGTTGTTAATATTTCCTCCTTATTTTTAGAAATATACAAAGAATTTATTGGACTCTAAGCTTTTTATTTGCACAAGAAAACAAACCAAATCAAGTATGTTTTATTAATAAATAATATTTATTATTTGTTTATGTTTCCCTCTTATATTAACCCATTTAAAAGTTTAACTAATATAAAGCTTTTTTAATTTCCATTTAACTTTTATGCAAATGCCCTATAACAATATTATAAAAAAAAACAATATTCCACATCCATTTTCCATGTGTCAACAGCATTCGCTACAAAATCCTTGAAGTCACTTTGTACTTTGTATTTTCCTATTATATGAACAGTGTAAACCTCTTGAATCCGGCCCTGTGCCCCCTGATGAGCGACTTACCGCAGCGTCTGTGATGGCCATGACGACCGTTTGGCTTCCTGGTGGTTTTAGTTGGGTTCTATTGGGTGGTTCTCGGACAGCAGCTCGGTGGGACTCGCAAGGGGGGAATTCGGGTCTAATCCGCTTTTGCCAAAATCGAAATTAACTTGAATGTGGGCAATCTTGGCTATTGCGCAGATTTTCAATAGAAATTTCGTAGTTTTGCGCTAAATGGTAGAATATGTGGTATATATATATCTATATATATATATATATATATTCTTTGGATCGCATTGGCACTGACACACACACACACACACACGCGGGATCGCACGTCACAAACTACGCAACTTTTGGGAGGGGTTGTATCCAAAACTAATCTATTTATTTGGCTTTAGCTGACCGAACTGATTCGATTCCATTCCAGCTGGCCATATAGAGCAATAAATCAATAGTTTCGGTTCGATTGCTCCGCGATTGATTCGTCGGTGCGCGCTGGTGGGGTCTGCTTTGTTTTGGGGTTTTGCAATGCAACTGACTGCGAATGCGAAGCGAATCCGAATCCGAATCAAAGTCGGAAGCTGCATCGAAATGCAATCAAAGTGCCAATTGACGTCGAGTGTCTGTTTGTGCCGCCAACCGCCGCCGACGACGAGCTATATTACCCGTCTATATATATATATGAATAAACACTGAGAAAATCTTTGATATTAAGGTACAGAGATGTAAGGATCATAAGGTCTTAATTCTCAAAAGTAATAAGGATGTAACTTAAGTCTTAAGTTAAAAACATTTAATAATAAATTTGAAATAAACATAATTTATTAAGGGAAGATTTAATTTAATGGGTGAGTTATTATTTTAGTTAAATATTTATAATAACTTTCCCCAAAGTCAGCTTGTATCTCCCATTAAAAATTACAATTTTCTCTAATATTTTTCACCTCAGTGTATCTAAAATATATACGTTTAGGGTTTAACTTTCGATTTCTATGCTGTTGACAAATTCCTGGCATTCTCGCTAATATTCCTCGCGAGCTCTTCGTGAAGGAATTCTTTTACTTTTTTTCGCCACCAAATTGAACGAAAATGGCAACCATTGTCATGGCCAAGTGGCTGACTTTCGAGAGGGCCTCTTAATTCGGACTTATGGCCACTTGTCCCCAATTAAAGCCGGTTTCGTTTGAATATTAATGGGCACATTAACCGCAAATTGCAGCCAGACTGCAATAATTACATTCGTTAATTTGAAGCCCACGAACAAATAAAAAAAAAATAGCATACAATAAAAACGATAACTGAATTAATTATGCGAACAACTTGATTGGCAATGAGAAATGCTTAAAAGTTAATAAGCATAATTAATAAATATTTAATTTAAAAACAGTTAATTAAATTTATTTGTTTAAGTATTTGGTTTCTGAAATTCATAAATTCTATCAAATGAAATTTTATTGATAGAGGTTTATACATGACGTGAAATATATCGGACTTGATGGTCTTTTAGATAAATTGCTCTATTACACAATGCAAAGAGGATTTTAATTTGCAAAGCTTATAATTATAATTTGATAAATATTTATTTTTTAATCAGCAGCGGTTTATTGTTATTCAATGTAAAAATAAAAATTAAGAGTCTTTATTATTAAAAAACAAATCAAACAATATGTATAGTCAAGCAGATTATAAAGCAAATTTATATTTTCGTTTGTAAATTAGTGTTTTAAAGTTACATATCGCTTTGACTGTGGCACCCGTATGAGTAAGCTTATCAATAAAATTATTTCTAATCAATATTGCAGCACCTGTTTCCATGGGAATGGGTGGAAAATCGGGTTACAAAGGGGTGTGTGATGGGGAAACTAGAATCAAATAACGAGATATCCCCAACACTACGGGCCACTACTGAAAAAACAAAGTCAAATCGAGGGCATGGCCGTATGTCAATTTTCGGCATGTGGAATTATGAACCGGATTAGGGGTCAGTGCCTGTTATTGCTCGTTAGATTTTGGTCATCATCCAAATGAAAATGGGAATTTATGGGGCTTATTTATTTGCACTTCATAGAGGGGGCGGCGATTATGGAGACCAGCAGATGATGATTCTGTGTAAACAAGCAGATGTCAGTGTGCAACGGTCGAGCTGTTGTTAATTTATTACTGGATTTGGGTTGGCCAAATGTTTGTTCAGCTGAAGTAATTTGCAAATTGCGCTTGGCCGGCCAAAGAAACAACTGCCTGTGTAGTATTCTGTGTATATTAATTGAAGGAATGTTAATAACCTGAGGCAAACAGCGGCAGCATTTAAGCAGGCTTGATCCTTTAAATACAGGCAATTTTCAGCTAATTGGTTTGTTTCATTTGCATTTCAAAACTTTCCCAAAGGAAGAGCTCCTTTGCTTCGACAGAGATCCCTGCTGGAAGTGCCATGGAAAATCTGCACAATTTCCTCATTGAATTGCCAGAACAGAGCAGAGCCGACATTGTTGGGTGCCTCAGCCCTTCGCATTCCCTTTTTTCCTTTTAGCTTGGCTCTCGGCACGCAGAAAACTACGCAAAACATTTTGTAAATTGAATTTTATTTGTTGAGATTTTTGCGGGGCGCTCAAATGTAATTGAAATAAATTTTCAATAGAATATCCGCCCGAAGAGTGGCGGAAGCTTATGGCAGGCAATGAAATTATTTGTTTGTTATTCTAGCTGTAACGCTCGGCCAATCCCATCCAGGGGCTAAGATGCCAGGGCAATGGGTGAATTTCCGTTGCGGCAGGTCAAAGCATCCTGAGGAAGAGGGGGCGATTTTAGACTTAGGATCTGGATAAATAAATAAGGCAGAGTGTTTGAAAATTACATGAAATATGTGCCAGCTAGAGAGAGAGAGAGAGAGAGAGAGAGAGCGCGAGCAGAGAGAGCATATAATAGCTCGGCGGCATAAATGGCACGTTCATCATACGCCCCGTGTACACAATTTGGCAGCTTTATTTATATACCCCAGCATGAATGTGGGATCGCTGCTAGCACATATCAGCCACACACATATACACAAACATATGTGCCGCTCGCCTTATGTTTTCACGCAAAACGTTTGCTTTTCAATTATATAAACATATTTCGATTGTATTCAGTCAACGGCTGGGCTCTGTGTGTGCATTAAAATTATAAATTGTTTGAACAGCCAAAGGCACAAATAAATAAAACACACAGCACGGCGAGGCAAAGCTAAACGGAACGAAACGGAACGCCGACGAAATGAAAGCGAAGCGCATAAATAACTGACCAAATGTACTCGAAATTTGGAATAAATGGGCGGTTTTGTTTTTTCTTTGAATTTGTGGGTGGCTTTTTAGGCTGCTGTGGGGGTAGGGGGGTGGCATCTCCTTGGGAACTGCAACAAGTGAATGGAAGCTAAGCGAGCATCAAAGGCCAAGAGACGCCTGACATTGAATCGTCTTGTTGTGTCACGCCTTTCAGACAAATTCAACACAAACAGCGAAGACACACACAGACATAGGTGTGTTTTGTACACAGGGAGAAAAATAATAAACCAATATATTTAAACATTTAGAATGCCATCTAATAGATATTGTGTTTTAAATATGTTTAAAAATCTTTATTTGAATTTTTCAAGAATCTACAATTTAAATTGATTTAATGTATTTCTCCGAGTGTACAAATATTCAACCCATACAGACAGGCAGTATGTGAAACACACGTTTCAATGGCTGCCAGTGAGATATTTGTTTGGACTTAAAGAGGCGCCACCGCGTTGACAGCTGTCAATGAATGGGGGTGAAGGGCGATAGGGAACCATATTTCGGGTGGTGGTGCGGTGCAGGGGATGGTGGTTTACAGCGAGCGTTCAAGGGTTGCGATTCCAGGGGGATATTGCAGAGACAGCTGTCCCTGCTCTGATTAGCGCTGCGGCTTTCCACAGTTTTGCGGAATGCGCTGGCGAATTTGAAAACAAATTAATATCACAGCCAACACAATAAACGGTAAAGGGAAATTTCTGTGGTCCACGATACCGCTTCGGGGCCAGGCTAATCGCACGGAAAAGCTCGGAAAATAGTTTTCCCATCATCCGCATCTGCAACAAAATCCCCTCTGAGCTGGAAGCTGTGAACTGGGAGTCCCCACATGGATTTCCAATTAATCTCTGTTCAATATTATGATGTCTAATCAACGGAATCCTGGACAGGACAGGACAGCAAATAGACGACAATGGGACCCACGGAGGCCAACAGGAAATTCCATTATCCATGTGTGTGTGGGTTGAGAGTTGGGCTGGCTTTGGTTTGCCGCCTGGTTATGTGAGTTTCCGGCTTGTTGCACAAATTAGCATGGCCCATTTGAGCTGGACTGCGAGCTGAGCAAAGATTTACCTAAATACATCCTGATTTGGAAAGGATGATAAATTACAACTGAGTTTACCGACTAAATACTACCCAGTTGTGGTAAATTATTGGTTGCATTTTCATTTTATTTTTTATTTTATGTTTACTTTATATACATATTTACAGAACGTGTTTACTTATATTAATAATATAGTATATGTAATATGTAATATGTTCAAAGCCCTTTCTATGGCATAAGTGGCGATACGCTATATGGCATTACTCATACGCACTGTGGTCTTTGTTAAACTTAATCAGAAATCAGTGGGAGTTCATTCATTTTTTCGTGTGGAATTTGTTTAATTTTTATTTTATTATTCAGAATGTTCTATCCTTTAAGCAAGGTTCCCTTTGTTGTGTTTAATTCTTAAACAGCAGGAGTTCTGTTGATTTCCCTTTGTGATCGTTGTTTAATTGCTGCCTTATTTTATAAATAAATTTTAAATAAATAAAATTCAGTACATTTTGTAATAATATGATATCATACCTTTCTATCACAAAAGGTAAAATACCCCACGAAGAAGCAAATTGTAATGAGCGAATCAAATCGGCAAACAAACGGACAACGGTTAAATCAACCGTGAAATTTATGACAGTTTTCCGGGTAGACCGAATTAAGGATAAAACGGAAAGGCAAGGAGCTGGGGCCACGGGAAGCGGAGAACTGTGACTTTATTTAACTAATTTTGCATTTTCAATTCAAAGTCGACTTGGGTCACGTAGCCCTGCGGCTGGAACTTTGACCTGTTAAACGCATAAAAATGACAAGAACGCTACGTGACTCATTAGCCGGGCTTTTGGCCAGGAAGAGCCGGCGGGCAAATGCCGGAGAGAGAAAAAGCGAAAGTGGGAAGTTCGCCAGTTCATGGGTTCAGGAGTTTAGCAGTTCACGAGTTCAGCAAACGGATCCGGACTTTGGCCACGCAATTAGTTCGGTAAAGCTGCTCCGGGCGGAGCACACACGCATTCCATATGCCATGCACACATGGACCGACATATGTGTGTACACACATCCTTATCCTTATCCACGGGACCCGGCTTACACAGCTCATGCGTTTTCATTTCCATTCCGGGCATCATAAAAACGAGAAAAGGCCGCCGAGCCGACCCCAAAAAGCAAATTGCAATGCAAATTTAATTTGGCTGCCATAAAACTCGACGAAAGAAGAAAAACAAAACCAGTCAGAGGGGGGGAGGGGACCAGACAGTCGTAAAACAGCGGCAGGAAAATCGAAGATTCCCGGTCAAAAAAAAAAAAAAAACAAGAAGAGAGGAAAAGACGGCGGCGACGGAGGAAACTGCATGCGTGGCTGCCGCGCCAAGCCGGAAATGCAATTTGTAATTTTGTGCAACGATTTGTGGCAATTAATTGCTGCACCACCACCAAACCCCGCACCTCCTCCTCGTCTTGAGAGCGCGCCAGACCGCAAGACACGGAAACCTCAATATTTATTTTTTGTTATTTGTTACTTTTTTACATACGCACACGCCTGCTGGCTAGCTATTCATTTCATTTTCCTACTTTTCCGATTCTTGTTCCTCTGCAGACTTTGCATTTGTTGGCGGCACAGAATTTATTGCATTTAATTTTTTTGCAATTTCTCTCGTCTGTCAGCCTTTTTTGCTGGGGGATTTTTGGCATCATTCGGCATCGGGTATTTAAGTGATTTCTGCTTAACAATAATTTAAATTTTTCGCCTTTTTATATGCCACGCAAATTGGAATCTTTTGTGATAATTTGCGCCGAAATCAAACAGCTGCAAAATTTGTTTTCTCCTATGTTTTTTTCGGTGTTCCTTTTTCTTATTTTTTGTGGGTTCCTTGCTTTTCTTTCGGCGACGTCGCCTATAGAAAGTGTGGCCGAACCAAAGCGATTTATATATATCCGCCTATATGTCCGCCTATATCGGTGGCCCAGTGTGTGTGATGTATAATGTAGGGGGAAGATTTATAATATTCGTGGGACCGTATAAACAATTTGTTAAGACGCACATAGAGAAATGGCATTTGGTATAAATAATATAGCCAGAGTTCGCCATGTTTTGGCCAATTTCACAAGCAAAGAGATCAGTGTGTTGGATCCCTTCAGAGCGCATGAATAATGAATAATAGTGTTTCATAAGCAGAGCGCCTCAAGGGTGGCAAGTTTTTGAGAAAAATCACACTATACTTGGCTTAAATTATAATATTTATTCAAAAGAAATATTTTTTGCATGTCACCAAGTCATTAATTAGCCAACGTGCCGCTAATAATGAATAGTGTAGTTAGGAATTTAAAAAGATAAAAGGAAAATAATTTTATTTAATAGGACATAAACAATGTTGTCCTTGTTCTGACTAATGATCGTAATTAAACTTAAGGTTTTAGTTATTTAATAAATTCACCAATACAAATAAGAAGTAAACAAAAACACACTTTAGGGAAAATTCCATGTTTTTCTAAGATATTTTGATCACTTTAAATGTTTTCAAAAACATGAAAAATAATAATAAACAAGAATACTATATTAAAAAAAGAATTCTCTGGTACATATATTTAATAGCCCCAAATTTAATTTAAGACATATACAAAGTCTAATAAATAAAAGGACTTGAAGCACATTACTCACCTCAGTGATCTTCATGGTGCGCTTCACAGTTTTGCGGGTCACTTCGGTGGTCTCTTCCACGACGTCGCCGTCCTCGTCGATGGTCTCGGTGACCATTTTCTCGGTCTCGCCGGGAATCACCTCCTCGGTCCTTTCGGTGACCACGCTGCTCTTGCTCTCGACATCAGCATCGGGCTTGGCTTCGGGCTTGGTCTCCTCGGCGGAGCCACCGAAAACATCCTCAATGTCCGACATGGTTCTGGCTTCGAATTCCTACACGATGCGATTGCAGTTTATCTATTTCACTTTTGCTTTCTCCTTTTCCTTATCGTTTCTGTGTGTTCACTTTCACTTGGTTCTTTCCACTGGATCCACTGATCACTGATCACAAACAATAACACATATAACACGCAGAAATGCTCGGTTTTTCTTGCTTTTTTTTTGTGGCCTGAAAAAATGAACGAAATGAATGAATTTTTTTTTTTTTCTTTTGTATATTCCGTTGGGCTCTTGGCAGCCGCCGATTATTATATAAACAAGTGGAATTTCGCGGCGCGATCGCTTGTTAATAACTTGTGCTCCGCTGGATAGTGGTTTAGTTATGGGGTTTCGGTTTTTTATGGATCCTTTTAGGATTGTGCCTTCGATCCTCTCGGGAACCGCTTGATTTTCAAACTGAGAGAGCGCTTCTTCGACTGGCGGCCACGAAAGGCGCGACAACAACGAACAAACGAGTAACGAACAACGGAGGCGGATAACGAATAACGGAATAATGGAACAACGGGAGCAACGGGACAACGGAACAATGGGACAACGGAACAACGGATAACCCGTGCCGATGACAAAACACACCGAGAAGGCGAAACAAATTGAAATGGCTATCAAAAACGCATCACTTCAACTTGTTTCGCAAACAAATCCGGAATAATTACGGAATAACGGAACGCACACGAGGCGAATTACACGATCACACGGGTCTTCTGCTTTCTGCTTTCAGCTTTCTGCTGTTTTAGCCGCTGCTTCTAATTCCGCTGCTTATGCCGCCGCCTCTGCCGCTGGTTAGAATTATTCTGTCTGCCCACCGGAACAGAGCGAGATGGCCTGACCCGGTCATGGCGGGGGGCGAGTGGCTGGGCGCAAGTGCAAGCGGGACAGCCAGAGATCCCCACTCTCACTTGCCGCTCTCATTCTCCACGCCGCTCTCTCTATCATCTCTCCACTCTCACTCGCTGCTCAACAGCTGCGCAGCCAGCGATCCTCTGCCTTTGCTCTGCTGACGTCTGCTCAGTTTTGAATTTTGAATGTTGATCTTCGTCGCGTTTCAAAACTTTTGTTGGGTTTTTGGTTAATGTTTTGTCTGTCTCTACATCGGGAAAAATATTTACGGAAACTGAACCGGTGGATCCTACTGGGATTAATGTCAAAGAGCACAATGTCTTACGTGTATACAAAATTTGAAAATTGACAAAGGAAATTCTATTTTGTTTTTGTTTTATAATTTTTTTGGCTACCTTGTACAATATTATTTAAAGAAAAAATCTCAATTTTTTCCAGTGTACTCTTGTTGGTTGTTGCTGTTGTTCCTCCTTTGAGAAAATGTGAATGTGAATATGAATGCGAATGAGTTCGCTCGCTAATTGTCCGCCTGTTGCAATTTCTCCGTTAGGCCAAGCGAGTGCAATTAGTACGGCTGCCGGACGTCTGAGGCGCGTCAAATTTGAAACTCATCACTCTCTGTACTTCCCCTCCTTGGACACATAGGAGCTCCTACTCTCTTGACTCTCCACCCCGCACTCCCCATGGCAGCCCCACGCATACTCCAAGCTATTTTTGGGCATACGCCGTACAACAATAGCCCAGAATACAGACGGAGCAATATAGAGTAAATGGAGAGAGAAATACTTATTGTTGTCCTGAAGTGGAGTTATATCTGACTTCAAGTTCGCTGAAATGGTCCAAATTTTTGTATCGAACACAATAACAAAAGTACAATATTACGTATACGACTGATGGTACGGTTAAAGTTGTGAAGAGATTATTAAGAGCCAAGATCATAAACACCAAATAATTTAGAATTGTATTACTTTTTTTGCTTACAAACTTTAAAAAATGTACCAGGATTACAATATTACGTATACGACTAATGGTCCAGTTCATACAAAATAGAAATATTAAGATCCTTAAAAGAATAATAATAGATATATAGAGATATAGAAATACTCGTACTATTTTTACAATGAACAAACAATCCATATATTTGTGCTTAAATTCAGCACAATGATCAATATCTTTCATGGAAACCTGTTTATTATTCAATAAATTCGCTTTTCATTGTTATTTACACATTTTACCAGCAACGTCATGTCCAGCAGACCCCTTGCACCCACTTGATACCCCGTGTAAGCAAACAACTCTGAATCGGTCAGAATATATTGGGACGATCCGGCTGGCCATTTGGCCGGGCGGCATTTGGCGTTGTCTTTATTCCTTCTTTTTCACTTTTGCCAGTTTTTGCTTTTTTTTTTTTTAAATTTCAGCTTTTTGGGTTTTCTTTTTCTGTTGGCGTTGCCGGCGTTCGACAGCTGAGCGGAGGCAGTGCATCGGATGGGATCCATCCACCATCGTAATAGTGCGGCCAATCTGTCCTTTTTTGCTGACAGGTATGTCTAGTTAAAACATTTATTTATTTTAAATTTTGTTTTCACTTATAGGTGATGTAGTATTCTTTATATTAATGGCTTCTGTAAAGGGCTGTGTATAAACTAGTGAATAAAAATAAATGACATTTTATTCTTAATAATACTTGCATAAATAGCGAAATATAAATAATGGATATATATCATAACAATTTAAATTCTCATTATGAATTTTAATAAAAGTTTAAAACTTTAATCTTTATATACAATTTTTTTATATTCTTTTAAAGACTTGTCCCTGGATCTTTCCTATTTTTAATAAAACTTTTAGCCAGTACTATATCACGTCAATCGATGCCCATACAGGGTGCCTTGAGGGGCATCTGTCGGTGTAAAGATCTCAAGTGATTTCGGCCTCTGCCTTCTGTCCGATTTCTGACTTTGTTCTGATTTATAATTTAGATTTTGATTAGCGAACGCCTTCAATTGCTGGCATTAGGCATCAGGGGCTCTTGATTTGACAGCGAATTGCGGACTTCCTGTATCGCAACGCAACTGCAAGATATATGAAAGACAAGTGTTCGAGAAGAAACCCCCCTCATCCCCCCATAGACTGGTATATATTCCCCCAAGATCGCTGTGTAAACAAAGCGCCAAGCACACGCAAGACAAAATATATATTCTAAAATTAATTTTCGAAAATGTCTTTTCAGCTCAGAGCAAACGCAGCGACATGATGCGGGACAAATGCCTGTATATAGATCCATCCAATGGATGTGTCTCTGATGAGCAAATGCAATTATGTGGCACAGTCAGGGGGCTGGGCATGGTGCTGGCGGTGGCTGGCTCCTGGTGGATGCTGGGGGAGGAGCACTGAGAAGCCGGGCACTGAATAGCGTCACGAAATGGAGCAAGAACTTCTTTCATTTTCCTTCTCTTGCATCGCAATGAGTGTGTTTGCATGTGGAAAACCACGATGATGACAGGGGAAGCCGCACAGAGAAAGCCAAAGGATAACATAAGATAATACAGGAGCCACTCGCTCACTGAGAGAGGTACAGCAAGGGCTAGAAAATTATACACCCTTCAAAGCTGAATTTACTTGAAATTATGCTACTATTACTTAAAAGATTTACAAAAAAGGCGAATGAAAATTTATGAAAATATCCTCTTATCTAAAAGACCCAATTCTGGCAATATATAAAAAGCGTTAAAGTCTCCCCTTTCAGTAAATATTTCGCATAAGGACGGCTATAACTTTGGCACCATCTGTTGATGCACGCATACTTACGTCCCCCATGGCAGCTGCTTGTGATCCTTTCTGGCGTCGAGAAATCAGCGCTCAAATATGATTAATAAGTAATTTCTTTGTCAACATCCGATGGCAGGGGCCTGCGGGGGATGACTGCATGACGACAGCGGCGATAACGAGAACGACAACGAGAATGGCAACGACGCCATGGAAATCTTTAATAAAATACATGCATAAATAAATTATAGGGCGAGGAAAACAAACCGGGGCAAGATGAACTGCGCCGGAATGGAAACGGAGGCGAACGGGTAATAAAACAAAGCGACGATGGCGGCAATACAAAGAAGCGGGCACCATGGGGTTAAGAGGATAAAAGGGAAGAGAGTGCAGTGCATGACCGCACTTCCTTTTTTTTTCACCCCGCTTTTCCGCCGGCTCCTTGGCCTTGGCTCTTCCCTGTTTATTTCACAGTTGTAAATTGCACAAAGTAAATGAAGTACTTTTTATTATAAGCCAACGAGCTAGCGGGACCTCACTTGTACACAGTGAAAAATAATTATTATATTTTGGAGTGTCAAGGAGATAAAAAAGGTTTATTGAAAGGTTAATTTGTATAGACAATAATTTTGTTTCCTGCATAATTGTAGACTATTTTTTTAAAATGTTTAGGACTCTGTTATTATCCTTCAAGAGAGGGAAAATAAAATATATAAGCGCTTTTTTCAGTGAACCCTTCCCTCTCCTCAGCGCTGTTATTTGAATGCGCTGTCGTTTTGCCAAGTGTCGTTGACTCGCGCTGACCTAGAGGGAAAATAAAGACAGTGGAAAGGCTGGGTAACGCTAAGGGGGGTTGTGGGGATAACGCAGCCCCCGCTCCCATGGCAAGATTCATGTGTGTAGAACACAAAGATAATTCTGGGAAATGAAGAAAAGTTTTCGTTTCAGTCTTGATTTTTCCCGGCATGCAAAAAGCGGAAGGCCCGAAAACGATTTCTGTCAACTTCTGGAAAATTTTCATTGCCTGCCTGTCCATTAATTGAGCTGTCCAAGGGGGCTGGGGCGGCCATATCGGGGAGGGTGAATGGAAAATGGAAAATGTGGAAAGGCAGCTGGCAATCGAGCATTGAAAAGTTCAGATTGCTTGGGCACCCACGGACACACACTCGCTTACACCCAGCCACTTGAGTTGTTTGACTTGCGATTTTCCTTTTAAGTCGAGCGAAATGCAGTTAGTAGCAGCCGGGAAATGAAGGAAAAGACACAAACACACGTACTCCCAACAGTTGTTGAGCTGAAAATGCAATGCTGGGGAAACTAAAACGGAAACTGCAAATACGAGAGATTTCGCACAGCATACTTTTAGGTGAAGCCTTGCCGGCAGGAAGCATCGGGAATGTCCCTTATCTGGTAGCCCATCCTGGTGCGGTATGCATAAATCTGCACCACTGTTGGCCAAAGAATTCTTCGAAGGACTGTCTCTCGTTGCCTTTCACATACAGACCACATTCACACACTCCCACAGAGAATGAGCAATTTCCCAGCAATTCTTTGGCCACTGCCAATGTTTGCCCTCGCAAGAATGCTGCGCAAAATATGTTCGCTTATCGGGATTCAAGTGGCTCCCGCCACTCACCACAGCAACTGCACTGAGAGAAAAGCGAATTAAGAGCAGATTCACAACACAAAAGGCAGAAAAAAAAGATTGATTAAATGAAAACTACAAAAGTAGTACAAATAACAATTCTTATGGGGTTTAAAATAATTGAAAATTACTTCAAAAATCATTGTGAAATTTTAAAATTTTGTTAAAGGTTTCTTAGTTTAGGACACAGTTTCAGTTCAAATGCATAACCTTTCTTATGACTCCCTTGTTAGTAATAAATAAAACATATTATTTTTATAGGTTCAAAAAAAAATTATTATTACCGGTGAAAAGTATTAAAATTCCTAAATATATCAAGGCAAAAAAACTAGAATTGTAATATAGTAAATGAATAATTAATACATTAAATAAGAGTACTATAATAAGATTATGTTAGCTAAGCCATAAATTTTCTCTTATTTTTTTGCCCCTATACTTACAAAAACCTTCAACCTTAGTGGAAATTAAATGCGGAATGAAGAATGAAGAACATTGCAATTTCTGTGGCCGAAGGGGGTTGATATCAGCGGCTGCAGGCGCCTGAAAGCCCAAAGCCAAGCCAAGTGAGTGGGTTGCCCCGGAATAGTTGGCCAAGTATCTGCTGTATCTGTATCTGCGACCAGCAACTGTATCTGTATCTGCAGCCTGGCTGCGGGCTGTGTGGACAGTAAACAGTCGAAGCAGAAATGGAAATAAATAGTTGCCCTGCTCTTTTGTCTAATTAAAACGTTTCATTTCGTTCCAGCTCCATTTGTTGACGTCACACGCACAGCACACGTGTGTGTGTGTGTGTTGGCAACCGTTACGTGAAGGATGCACGGGTATATTGAGGTCCAGCAAAGGATCTTTTAGGCTTCTTGTTGTTTGGGATGAATAAACAGAGGATGTAATGGAAAGTACGTCCTTGAAGAATTTAAATTTAAAATTGAGTATAATTTTTTGAAACTATGTTTATGTAAGCTTTAGAATATTAGAAAGTTTTAAATTAAATTGTAAGTTATATATTTACCATTTTATTTATCTGTCAGTTTCCTTTTGTATACTATAAGAAAAGAAAAAGATGGATATTTGTGTGTATTCAGGAAATCTCTATTTCTTTCCCATTTCCAATATTGTGTATAATTTCTTTGATATATTAATAACACCAGATATCTGTAAGTCGATAAATTCCAGGCCTTCATTCTTGTAACTATTCTCTATTCCCCTCTGTGTGCGTGACAGACAAACGCACGGGCGCACTTTTCTACATTTCCACTTGCCCCCCAGGCTGCTGCCGAAGGGGGGAAATGCCCCATCGTTAGCTGGTCAAACGGTTTCGTCTTCATTTGGTTCTGGCTCTAGCCCCTGGTTTCCCCTTCTGGTTTTTCGGCCATGTTTTTCGTACTTATGTACATACTCCTGTGCTGCTGGGTCCTGGCTTCGCCATTATGATGATTTATGAACGGAAATCATTTTCGCCAGAGAGAGCTGGTCGATTTTTGTGGGTTTTCCGAGGGGTAAAAATCACCCAATGGGCGTGTGTGGGTGGTATTCGGTTTTTTGTCTACACAGGCCACTCCGCCCGCAAATATGCAACAGTTTTCCAATTTCCCTTCACAGTCGGCTGCCTCTTTTAATTTGAAAACCAATGCTCAATGCCTGCTTTTTGGGCTTGAAGTTCGATTTGACTTCATTTGCGGAAAAGTTTCGTTCTGGCAGCTGTTGGCCGCCACAGATTGATGAGTTTTCTTTCTTTTGTCTGGGTGGCGAATTAATTTCCCTTTAACAAATTCCACAAACTTTGACGGCCAGCAAATAGATGAGAGAATAAACTCGTTTGTGAGTGGGGCAAGTGGCAGCAACAAGTGGCAGTTGTTGGGTTGCTATAAATCTCTCATTTTATGGCAGCGTTTTAATGGCGGAAGCTTTTTCAGTGAAATTTTTCAGGGCGAATAATCAGGGACAAGAACCAAAATATATTACAGCTTAAAAGTCTTTAATTAACCCTTGATAATTTACGGTTTTATTTGAAAAAAAAAATATATATAATATATATAATTAATTTGATTGAATATTATAAATACTTTTTGTTTATGTTAATTGGTATATTATATTATTTTAAGATATGCATATATGAATATTAATATTTTGTATTATTATAGTTATTAGTTATTAATATTATTTGTATAATTTTAATAGACGAAATTTCAATGTGGCTTTTTTAATTGTGACTAATCACAAACATATTTAAATATCATTTATTTTATAAGGGTTAAAATTAATGTTTCTTTTTATTAATTATCCGGACATTAAAATAATACGTAAATTAAAAAATTACTTTTATATTGGCTTATTTGAATTCTTCTGTTTTCAAAAACCCCTCTGAGTCAGCTATCTGTGTAGCACCAAAAATTCCCCGATCAACCAGTTATTCCTAAAAAAAACCTAGCTCAAAGCTACAAAAAAGCTCTGGAGATTGGAGGCTGCGAATGCTTTGCGAGAGGTGAAACTTTTTCAAGCTCTTCCAGCGAGAGCCAAGGTGAAATTACAACCACTGCGACTTGCGACCAGTGCTGCCACTTTTTGAGTAAAAAATGAGCTGTTTTTGACTAGAAAGAAATTTAAAAAAAAACTTCAAATATTCACAAACAACAAAAAAAGCGACTTTAATATTTCCTTTTATTATAAACTTTTCAAAGGAATTTTAGATGTTTGTGCAATTGCTTGTTTATCACCTCGGACGACTGATTTTTTTAATTTGATCTAGTTGTTGGTGTTTTAGTCTGGCTATAAAACGGCGACCGATAGTTGGGCAACACTGAAGGAATTAACAGAAATGAGAGTAACCGAGCTTTGGGAATGAAATCTTAGAGAGCAACAGAATTTGGTGAATGCCATTACAGAACAGTAACAGAGTATCTGTACCAAAAAACCTATAAATACGGGTGCAAGATACAAAATTGAAAACGCGCTGCCAGAAACATCGTGCTCCTTAAGACCGAAGTAAATACCCAAAGGGAGAGGCTTTGCATATATACACCCAGAGAGTGGGAGTCTGTGAAAAAATAAGACAGGAAAAGAGAGAGAAAGAGAGTGGGAGAGTTCTGAGCCAAGTTTTAAGATTTGAGCTGTTGCTGCAATAAACAAAACAATAGTTAAACAGTTCGCTACATTATCTCAGTGTTAACAACAAAGAAAACGCCAAAACCTCCAAAGAAAAACAACAACAAGTGAAAGTGAAACCGCAGCAAAACAAACGAAAAACAAAAATCAAAACCGAAACCAAAACAAAACCAGATCTTTTCCAGCTGATTACCAAGCTATTTCAGTTTTGTGCATTTGTGATTAGCTCTTATTTACTTATTTTTAGCAATTTATAGTTCCAAATCGAAGGTCACGCGATCTTTCCTCAGTTTGTTTTTATTTCTGATCAAATTATAAAATCAGAAAACATTAAAAGTTATAGAATAATGTAGAAAGGGTGACAGAATCTTATGAATTATTAAATTGAACGAGAAATTATAAATCAAAGACTGAGTTGATTGATAAAAGATCAAGTGATTTGCTTAATTGAAGTTTCTGTGTATTTTCAATAAATTTTCTGAGCTCCTAAAACTGAAAAAGTGTATAAAAAATAGATTTAAAAAGTTTAGTGATGTGAGGAAACAAATATTTGTCTAAAAAAATGTTTAAAAAAAATAATAAACAAACAATCAAAACTACATATGTACATGTACATGTCGTCTTGACCTAATTAATTAATCTTAGAACAACAAAAGAATAATGGAAACAAATATAAGAAAACCTTCGCTTTTCAATTTACGGACACATTGAAAAGGATTATTAAAATCAGTTTTTTATTTTAAAACGCCAGAAATGTGTTTGCTTAATTTGTATTGTGTGTATAAAAAGATACAGTTAATATATACACTTTATTGTTTTACCATTTTAACGATTTGCTTAAACATGTTGAAAAACTCCCTTTTTATATAGTACTTATACATAGACATATTCCCGACTGATCCCAGGAGAGCGAACTGACGCAATGAGCGCCGTGGATGCCATAATCAATTACAAGCGCAGTCCCAACGAGGACTTCTACGCTCTGCTCCACTGCGACGAGACCTCGTCGGTAGGTATACCTCTAAATAACCCGAAAATCCTTCCATTGTCTCTGAAAATTCCACCACTGTAATATCCTTTTCGAGAGAGAGGGACAGCTGCCAAGGTCACCACTCAGCCCACTCAAGTTTGCAGCGAATTTAATTAGAGGCTAATCGAGTTGCGGCCTTCAAAAATTGACACTAATCGAATTGGGGATTTTGGGTTCGCAGTTTTTGGTGACAAACGCGATGAGGTGCCTTAATTGTTTAGCTTCTAAATAAGCCTTAAGTGGAAAGAATCCACTAAAGGCTGATTTAAGCAACATAAACCTTTGGCATAAATCTATAAAAACCACATAAAAAACAAGTGGGAGAGTCTATCACTGAGATAAAAATCTATACAATTTATACTGAAAACTAAATTATAATTATATATGAAATTATAATTATATACGATTTATAAAGCAAAGAAATCTCAGAATTAATATAAATATCTATATCATATTTTCAACTTTTAAATTTCAATAAATAAACAAAAATGTAAAGTATTGAACAGAAGACCATTTACGCCTTTGTACTCTACATGTTATATATTGAAAAATTACATTTTCTTAAAAAGAAAGAAAATTTGTTGCTTTAAAATATCAACTTTTTCTTGCAGTTTCTTTTTAGAGGCGAGAGAGGTTTGCTTTGAAAATTAGTTTCAATTACTCAGTCAGGCATCGTAGATTGGCAGAATTGGCGTTGATCCGACGCAGCCGAGATGCAGTGCTGCCGCCTTATCGTTGCTGCAGCTTCCCAGTGAGGCTCGTTGACTCTCACCCAAGTCCAAAGCCAAGTTAGAGCCCAAGAATCCAGAGCCTAAGTTTGGCAATTGTTGTGTATTTTCTACACTCTGTCGAGAAGGAATTTACGAGCTCGGTTTGGCAGACAATCTCGGGACGGCTTAATGGCATTTACCCTTCAGCAAGCAGCCTCCGAGTCTTAGGAGTCGTGAGTCCCCCGCCCTGATATTCATCTCGAGTTGTCACATTTTCGGGCTCACTGGCTCTCTATGGCAGGTGGGAAAATCCTGCTGTAATTAAATTTATTGGCCCGGAAAATGTTGGGAGCGCCAGGACAAGAGCAGACAATTTGGCGAGCTGTCGATTGCATCTGAGGCTGAGTGTGGAATTCTATTGAATTATGCAGGAGAAGGAGGTCCTGGCTCGCAGCTCCTACACTCTGCCAATCGATTTTGCTTGGGCATGTAAACAGAATCAAATATTTACCCCCAGTGACTCGGGGCAGGGGATATATGCTAAGTATTATGGCCGAGCCCTGATCACGTAGCTCGCATCCCTGAGCTCTGACTCTGACCCCATAATCCCTGAACCGCACCGTCTCTCTATTGCTGGCAATTATCTCGACTACTTGAGCAGGCAGCCCAGCTATGCCATTCTCATGCAGATTAGTTGGCAGTTGTTCTCGGAGCTGGATTTGCATACGCAAGCCAAACAATCCGACTATGGCAACTAGAGCTGCGCAGACTTCGAATGTTTTCGGGACTAATTTGCACAGATCTCGAATGCGATTCTGGGCCATTTTAATTGGCCGGGTGCAATCCGATGGGGGAAATAATTAATCGAGTGGAAATTGAAAATTGGTTCGACGGTGCAACAGCAATGCCAATTAATTGCTTCCATTCGATTGTATAATGCCAGTGGGTGCGATGGCAGTTGATGAAGGCAATAAATGAATGAAATCAGAGGATAAATTTAACTCTTGTTTTTTGTATCAATGAGATATGTATACATACTCGTACATAGGTAGTTAAATTTTAGGTTTATACTTAAAGAGAACGATATTAAGCAATTGTTTAGCCACATTTCATACTTTATACATTAGTTTATTAAGAAAGACATTAATTCCAATTCAAATCACGCTCTCATTCCATTAAGGATATCAAGATGTACAGGAATACAAAAACCCACAAATGTGTGTAGAACAGATCCCATTTCTCTAATTATAGGAACGCATTGTGTGTGGGATTCGCGCTCCCATCATGCTTTGCTTCTGCGGCTGCTTTGGCCGCGTACACGCTGTCGTATGAGTAATATTAATTGCTTTGAAATTAATTATACGCACCGTTGCAGCAGGGTTAGCACCGCAAATGAAGCTGGTGGCGGCGAGCATGGCACACTAAATGCAAGTAATCCACTTTATACTTCTGAAAGACCCGAGAGCAGTCCAGGAAAAATCGAAATAAAAAATACATGAAATTCTGTCCACATCACAGGAACAGATTTTTTGTGGAAAATGTCACGCAGAGAAAGAGGAAAATAAAATATATAGTCTGGTCCTTAGTGATTTGCAAGAGCTTTTGTACATTTGAATCTGGATTACATATAATAAAAATAAATATGGTTATTATAAATATTTATTGAGGCAGCAATCATTTCTGACCAAGTTTTTTCTCGGTGAAAGCTGACCTAAATATGTTTGCTGCACGGCTCCACAGCAGCTGCTTTTTGACATTTCCCCCCGTGAACAATGGACTAGCCAAACGAATTGAATAAAAAGGAGCCCATGCTGGTCAGTGCCTCCTGCTTTCTGCGGCTGCCTGCGTCCTTTGTGCGTCGACCGATGGTGCGCGAAAAGCCATTTCCATTTACAAGACAATAAACAAGCGGCCTTTGTACTGTGGCAGCCAGCGCACATCATTGCTCCCATCGCCATCACCGCCATCACCATCATAACCATCATCGTCATCTCCGGTCCCGTCCCGGGCACAGACCAGGCTCAGATCATCGCTGACGGCTGTCGACTTGTTGCTCCGGCCGAAAGGCACTCGGGCTTAATTAATTTCAATTGTTTGCCAAGTGTCAAGCCTTTAGACGAAGAGTCAAGGACAGCGTCAAGTGAATTAATTTGGCAACATCATTCTAAGCCCTCAAAGTTTTCACTTTTTCCATGCAAGTTGTTACTGTTCCTTTGGTTAGTTTTTTTTGCCTTGCACAGTGGTTGGAATAAAAGTTTCATTTAAAATCTACTTAATGCTTTGTTGTTTCGTAAAATATAAAAAAAAAATTACAGGGTTACATTTTTTCCAAAGCAGAAAAAACATTATTTACTAAGTTTTCTAGCTGTCAGAACTGTAAAGTATAAACTCTTAAAAACCCCCCAAAAATTGTTGCCATATTATTCAGTTGCTAAAATTGACAGTTTGATATCGACACCACTGTGCTTTGCCGCAATAAAGCCAAAGAACGACAGCTTTTCTATTACTTTAAGTGGGTCTCAACTGCGCACGAACGTCAGGTTGTAATGTTTGCTTATTGTTATTTCGTTATTCGCCCGGGATGTTGGGTGATGGGGAAAGGAGGTGCTGCCATGATATCCTTGCCAGCTTGTGTTGCCTCCAATTTGCGGAGGAACCGTCTGCAGACGACAGGCTCAACCTGGAGTTGCGGTCTCCTTGGAGTCCTGTCCCCTGAAATCTGCATGCCACACACATGCGTGTGTATTTGTCCGTCCTGCCATTATGTAACACATATCTTATATATATATTCATGTGTACGCTTTTTACCTCGAAAAGGAGCATTTGAAAAATTCATGCCACAAAATACTTAGTTAATTTGGCGGGCAAAGAGAATTCATCATCACAATTCATTTAACTTGGTCAACTAATTTTCCTTTTTTTTCCTGCCACTTTTCATCTCTTGTTTTTTGCAGCTCGAGCAGATCCAGGCCGAGTACAAGGTCCTGGCCCTCCAGTACCATCCCGACAAGAATAGCGGCGACAAGGAGGCGGAGGCCAAGTTCCAGCAGCTAAAGGTGAGCTAAAAAGCAGGGAAAAACAGGACCGAAAAGATCCAAGGGAAAACTGGGTCCAAGATATAAAGAAAAGGCAAGCGTTTCGGCATTTTACATATTTAATGAAGTTTCCCGGTGGCAACTGGGAGGTGGCGGCGGGGGGTCGATTGTAAATTTGACAGCCTGTGGGGCAATATGTTCGAGATGAAAGTTCCCGGAGCTGTCTTAAAATTAAAAGATGTCTTAAACCTGATGCTTAGTCAGCTTAAAAGTGCTCTGGCAGGGGAAGAATATACCTTGAGGCTGATTACATATATCTCTAATACTTGAGAACGCAGAAGATAATTATTGCAGACAAAGGCAATTGTCTGTCTCCTGAAATTTGAATGTAAGCTGCTTTCTGATTCCCAGAAAAACAAGATTGTGTCTAATTTACATCTAGATTAAAATGGAAATTGTTTTTTTTCAGAGACACTTGTCCCTAAACTCGCTTTTATGCGCAAAGTTTAGGTAAACAAAATTCTTGAAAGGATAATACCCTAATCATAAACAAATCATTTATGTATTTAAAATTTATGTATCTGAAAATTATTTCTTTTTGATCCTTATCAAAATAAACAAGAAGTTTTGGGTCTCCAAATCGTAATATTTATAATAGATGTATTAAAATATTAAAACCTAGAGGGCGAAATAATAAAAAAAGGGTAGATTTTATATTACAAAAATATACTTTTTGTATACATCACAATCAATCTTAAAGCATTTAAGTGAATTGGAAAAAAGGTATACCTATAAAAACCTTTTACATCTGTTTGTTAAAATTAATTGTATTAAATATATTTGCATTATACAGAAATTATTGCCAAGTAGGTGTTCATATCTTGCTTCAATGTAATTATATTGGATCATAAATGGCTTTTATAATTTAATAATTAATTAAATGTAAGCTGTCTCATGAAAATCCTTGTAAATTCCCGCGAAACCATATTATGAAGAATGGCAAACAATTGCGTAAATTTGAGTTCAGCTGAAGTTTGTCTAGTTTGGAAGGCCACAGAAATGATCTGAGTTCGCGTTTAGTTCGAGTTGCGAACTTTATTGTTTCTTATCTCAATAAGTTGGTTGGTTTCCCCTTCTCCCTCTCGATAGTTTCAGTAATTAGCTGGCAGCCCACTCGACCGAAAGCATCCATTCAGATTCCTGTCTGTGAGTTGCTAAAAGTTATACCCTACTTTTTCCTACAACTTTTTTTTGTTGTAATATTTAACAATGCCCTGCACACACACACACACACTTGTGCACTTAACCCACTTACATACATGCAGACACACACGCACCCCCGGCCTCAAATTGAATTTTCCGTGCAACAAAGGAAAAACAAGGCGGCAACGATGAGATAAAATAAATTACCCATACAAAAAATATATTTTTTGAAAACGTTTATTGATTTTTCCCTTGTCAAAGCGATTGGAGGGTGGGAAAAAGGCGTGGCAGGACCTGACAACTCATTAATGTGTGTGTGTGTGGCTAAAAACAAAATCTAATTGATGAGTCGAGGCGGGATGCCCGAGGTAAAAGCATGTGTGTGTCTGGTTAGGGGTTGATTTACCTCGCTGATTGCTTATAGGAAATATGATAATAAAATTAGAATTTTTTGGCTGAAAAGGTAACTCAATTATTATGGTTTTTAGCGAAGATAAGAGGCGCCATTGGCTGGAGATTTTTAAATACTTTTGGGAATTCGATTTACACTTTAATTGGTGTGTTTTAAAGGTGCAAAATATCTTGAATACAGTGTTAATGATTGTGTATTAAACTCGTGGAGTTACTTATACTATATATCACAGCTCAATATATCTCAAACAATATTAAATAGTATCTTATCATATCTACTAACCAACCTCCTTGATATATAAATTTATTTGGTGCAGGGGCTTACCCTGAAAGTTTACTAAGGAAAATCTAAGAAACATTAGCATACTGTTGCTGAAGTTTTCAAGATTTTGTAAGCGCACCAACAGATTTTCCCAGAAATTACTGAACGAACTCATCGATGCATCGTTCAGTCCATTGAATTTCCCCTTGAGGTTGTTGTTATCCCATATTTTCTTCCACTTTTCCCGCTCCGCGAATTTTAAAACATACTGAAATAACAAATGGAGGCCCGCGTCCTTGAATATGCAAGAGGGTTTCAGTCCCTGTCCGCCTGTTCAGGAGGAGCTGTCCGGCAGCGGAGGAGCCGGAGTGCCATGCCGTACAATTTACGGCTCGTAAAATTGGACGTGCATGTGTGTGTGCCGGAGCTCGTAAATATGTCCGGAATAAGCAGGAATATGCGGCACGAGGGAAGCTCACCTTTATGGTTGGCCATAAAACAAAACCGGTGTGTTGTGAGGCCATGAAGCGTTTAAAATGAAATGTCGAGATTCCTAAAAAAAATGCGAGGGCAAAAGGAGATTCCTAGGGAATTTCTAAGGCATTCCGCACAGTCCCCGAAGGAGTATGCAAATGAGGAGGACTTCATCGTGCGCCTTCAGCCCTTAGAACTAACAACTTGCAGCACACAATTTGCAGTTGACAAGCTGCCATCGTCCCTAAACAAGTGCCCTTCGGGCCGTCAAGAGATCCCGGTTGCCTGCCCATCATAGTAATCACAAGGAGTTTATCCTTTGCTGAAATCCTTCCCCAGAATCAGCATCTAAAATTGCGATTTGATTCTTGTCAGGTGCAGAGAAGTCCCGGCACCCGCCAGTTGTTAATTGGGCCTGTTAAATATTTTCGGAAGGCAACCAAATGATTGCCCTAATTGAAGACAAACAAGCTGCCGGGCTCCAGCCTTAGCTGCTTGGATGAGGAAATAAGGCTGAGGAGTCCTGTTTGCTGACCCACATAATCAGTGGGTAGTGAAATAATTGATTATCATGTAAACAGGGGCCCGAAAAGCAGCCCCGGAACAATAAAACAGCGAACCAGCGGGCGATGGCGATGGAATCTCGGAGCGTCAATTGTGCATGTGTGTTTATGAGTGTTTTTACACCGAAAATAAAAATAGAAGAAATAATATATATTGTTTATAGAAGGGACTTGGAATATATATATTTATTAAATTCCATAAATAAATTAAATTGCTTGAATTTTTTATATTCACATCATATATCTAAGAATATATGTTAAGAAGGAGGATCATAAAATAATATATATATTTACAAATATCAATTTTCTTTTCTTCATTTAAATTCTTCTTCTTAAATTACCCTGGTTATAAATCAGCTTTAATTATGTAAAATAAGTATAAATATATTCCATAAGTTTAATTTTTTGTTTGTGTGCTTTGAACAGCCGCTAAGCGTGCTGGTGCCTACCGCTGAGTGGGTGTGCGGGAGCATGTGTGTGCCTGTGTGTGTTGGGTCTGGCCGTAAAAGTAGTCAAGATACATATCAAAATCACTTGAGCGCACAAATATGTGAGAGCCTCTTCACAGATGAGTGTGTGTGTGGGTGTGGTGATGGGGGGATCGGGGGAATGCCAATAAGTGTGCTATAGCAAGGCATAGTAGTATGGAATTGATTAACATGCACCACAGGCCAGGACGTGGCGAAGATTTCAAGCGGGGGAAAGAGTAAAGAAACCTTAGGCATCCGAAACCTGTGTAGATGTTGATTTTGCACTTGAGCAAATCCCAATCCTGACTTTCTTGGGGCTTTTCAGCATTTATAAGGTATGTCAGTGTTCATGGGAAAAGTGTTGAAAATGTGGTGTATATGTGGGTGCCCCTTTCATGTTTGGGCATCAGGAAAAGTATATTACATTTTACCCCACTTTATACACATTTTGGGTTGAAAACTGAGACTTGAAAAAGATTTTAATTGAATTTCTATAAAGCTACTAGAATAACAACAAGAGTTTTCTCAATTGAAGTATCTTTTCATTTGTTTTTCTACGGTTTTAATTTTCTAAGAAAAAAATCGATGCAGAATAATCCTTGAAAGATACTTGTTTTGGAATAAATTGTTTTGGTCATATATATACTTCTCTTGGAGTGCATTATGCTCCTCCATTTGGACAATAGAAATTTCTGAGAAATGTTTTCCTTCCTGCAGGAGGCCAAGGAGACGCTGTGCGATCCGGAGAAGAGGGCCATTTATGACAAGTGGCGCAACAGCGGCATCTCGATGAGCTACAAGCAGTGGCTGGGCATGAAGGAGCATGTCGGTCAGGTGAGAAGATACACGATTGCCGAGAAAGTGGATAAAGAGGTATGCGAACGGGCCGGGAACTCAGCGAACCAGAGAAGTAGTGGTCCCTCAGTCGGTCCCCCACTTTCACTCACTTTAATAATCTCTTCCCCCCTAGTCCTTCGGGCTCTGATCCTTTGTTTATGCCCTCTCTTACCTTCATTTGTTTGTTTGCCTTCGCCCTTCGAGCAGCTTATGAAATTTGTAAGCCAAGCCAAAGTTCGTTTTTGTTGTAGCGCAATTAACGCGATTATTCATTAACCGAAAACCCACTCACTTCACGGCCAGGGACCTATGGTAATTTCCGACGCTGTCCCAAGCGGAAATTGTCGCCATCCATCAGCGGGCGGACACTGTCCGGCCTTGGAGGAGATTATGAACGCTCCAAATCCGCATTTGCATTTCCCCATTTTCAGCTCGGACAATCTCACCTGAAACGTCACGGTGAATGAGAGCTTCTAGAATGGGAGTAGAAATTTGAAATCAATAAAATATGACGCAGGGAAACGTGGAGTCCGAAATAAATGGCACTTTAAGTAGTTTCCTCAAGAAAATATATCTTGTGAGTTTGACTAAAAATAAAATGTAAATTAAGTCTGGCTTATATTTGGCAATAATATTTATAACTTTATTTTAAAATGCAATATGTTTCATGGAGAATTTCGATTCGGGCTTCTGTAATATTTTAAATTCTGAAGCTGGCTCAACTTTTTCTTAGAAATTTAATTTAATTTTTTATCGGCCTTTATTTTATAAACTAAAAGTTTTAATAGATTCCTTTGCAAAAACAAGAATAAAATAAATTCTTTTGAATGTATTTTAATAAACAATTCAAGATGAACTTAATCTTGGCACGGCAAAAAGATCATATCTCGAACTATACGACGAAAACAATGAACAAATCTAGAAATCAGCATCCGAATTTTTTAATATTTTCCCATGGAAATTTGTTTATTGCACACATCAAACATTAATTTTATTCAATATCCCTTTAAATTTTGCATTCTAAATAATTATAAATTAAGTTTTTAAATTGGTGGCATCTCTGCAATCTTGGTAACCCTTCCTTGGTTCCTTATACTTTTCTCAGTGTTTTTCCACCATAAGTAGCTTGCATTTTAGAACTCACACAAATCGAAAAGTTCCCCAGAAAAAGTCCCCCTTCAAATTCTGCGTATCTCTCTTCTATAAGCCCGCTCCTGAGTGCCCGAAGAACTCCACGGAATGTTAACCTCTATTGAATGTGCCTCTTCATCCAATTCCAAGTGTGTGTCCAAATGTGTGTGTGTGTGATTTGCATGCGCCAAGAGGACCAATGCAGCCTTGGGAGTTAACTACTCCAGCCGGAAATGCCTTGGTCCTCGGTAGCAGCTTGGATTTAATCGAATTAAATGGTTTTGCGATCTCTCTCCCTCCCTCAAAGTCTATGCACTGGGTTACACCCAAGACCAAGGATCGCATGCTGCCGGAGGTTGGGGGAGCTGGAGGTGCAGGTCCTGGAGCCGCTTCCGGGGCAGGATGCAGCAGCGGTGGCCTGACCGCTGCCTCGCCCAATCCCGCTCACCGGCGGGCCTCGGAGGGCGGGGCAGCCTTGTACTATGGCAGTCGCAAGGCCGAGTGGGGCACCGAGAACACGGATGTGGCCAACAAGTTCCGCAACTACGAGATATAAGGAGCCCAGGATCCCGAAAAGCAAGTTTCAATTTAAAGAGCACATCCCAAGTCAAACCAGAAAATGAAGGGGGAGAAGAAAACTATGCAATTATATCAAAATATTCAGAATTCAGACATTATCGATGTGAACTTAAGCGTTGCGAACTACTGAGCACAGATACTCGGATACACTCGTATTTAGATGTTTATAGGTGTACAAAAATGATATATATATATATAGAAATATATATATATAAAGAAAAATGGTAATTAACTAACTATATATATATTTATGACAAAGAAGAAACTGTAATTTCAATAAAACGAAACCCTTAAAGCGAAGCGGCAAGAATTTTAAGTTGCAAATATTGCATAATTAGTCAAATTTTAAAAGCATACACACACATATTTATATATATATTTATGTAATCAGTGTATTTGTATATCGATGTTTCAATGTACCAAAACATGAATGTACTACCCCCAAGACAATCCCTTGGCCGGTGCCTCCCCGAAGGTCGGGAGCTCCAAACAAACAAAACTAAGCTAACAACTGTAACTGAACAACTAAACACTGAAAACTTATACTAAACTAGCGACAGTCTAGCCAAATCACCCACCAGCACACGGAACTAGTGAAGGACGAGGGGATGATATCCTCACTTAAGCGAATTTAAACCTTTATACACATGACACACACACACACACATTTGCATAGTCAAAAGAAAACTTTCACTCGGTGTCCTTTTTAAATGTGCAACTCAAATTGCGAGAAAATCTCCAAAACTGAAACTATTTTATCTACCTGAAAAAAACAGAAAATCCTTTTCGCAGAAAATCTAAAAAAAAGCGACAAAATATCAAAGAAAAAATCAAAAGCAAAAATAAAAAGAAGAAAACAAAAAGAAGATAAATTTATATAAATGTTTTGATGGATAGAGTGGTGAACTTTTCAACGTATATACAGAATAGCAGAGAATTATTGTCATTATTATATCGTACTATTGAGATATTACGCGCAGAGCAGCGCAAATAATTACTACATAAATGTTGTTGCTGGACTTAAAGGCATTACTTATATACATTACGACCCATATGAATGTTTGTTTTAAGACATACTATAAAAATATTGAATTTATTCAAATACACACATATTGCGGATCGAGCAGACCAGACCCGGATCGAAGTGTAGGAACAGCTGCAGGCCAAAGGCAAGACGACCCCGTGACCCTTTGGGGCCAGCGGGGTCCCAGCTAGTACAACTAAAGTACACAATTAATTAGTGCTGATTCCAACTCAGCTGGCAATTGTTGTTGAGGGAAGCAGCGAGTGGAAAGATCAGAAAATAAAGCAACATTTTGAAAGGGGTTTCCCAATCCTGGGGGAACCTCAGGTATTCAATTTGGTTTATTTATTTCGGGCTTGGGGATATATTGAGTGGTAAGTTAATTTGCAATAAACCTAAATATTGAAACTTTTGTCTACAGATAGCCTAGCACTATTCACTTAATGTTTGACTTGAGTTCGTAGCAGTTTCCAAAGCCATTTCGCGCTTTAAAATTTCCATAAGCGCAGCCTTGGTGACCAAGGAATCGTCCCACAGTTCGCAGGGACGACGATCTGATTGCTCCATCTCACGGATCCAGCGATTTTGTACTATGTTATAAAGGATATTTAGTGAATTTAGGTTGTTAATTGTGTTCTTTGGAAACTTACCCCACTTGGAGCCGGCGATTATGGGGCAGGCACCATGTTGGGTGCGCACATCACCCACTCCCGAGGCATGCAAATTGTGCCAAAATACAGCTGAAAGAGGGTATTATTTACATGTTATGAAATAAAAATCAATAAAACCTCTCACTTACCTGAGTATTTTTTTGGTTTCACTAGTTTTTTCAAATAGGTAAAGGCAGTCCCGCCGCCCTGAGTCACATCGGAGAGCTAGAAAAAGGATGGGAACATATATAATAACCGGACTAATTCTTTCTATTCCTATTTACACATTTCGAATGGAAGGAAAATCCCCAAGGATTCCCAAACAAATTTTACTCACATAAAATAGAACCGTGGCAATGCGGTTGCCGTGTTCCGGGTTGCTGACAATTCCGCTATCAATCTAGTCAATAATAAAATATTCAATGAATCAACAATTATATTTACATAAAACATAACTTACGGTGATCTGATTAAACCAGTCGTAGTGCTCTCCGTAATGTCCTCCGATTCCGTAATTGGCAAACTGATGTTCCTCGGCGTATTTCATGTTCAAGTCAGTCATATCAGCCACCCTCCTGTCTATGGTTTCCAGCACCTTATGCGCAGTCACGGGTATGAAGCTGGTCTGGCTGGTCCTCACATTGGACACCGAACTTGAATAAAGACCCGATACCATGCCCCGTGCCAAATTATTTCTAGTCAACTCCTTGATGGTATCAATTTCGCTCTGATAGATCACGTCGTGGTAGAGCACGATGAGTGGGTCATGGTTGAGCTCCTCCACCTTGAAGGGAGCAATCCACAGGAAGGGATGCGTCTCGGTCATGTAGCCGCAACGCAGGTTTCGCAGCTCACTCGGCTTGGGATGCCAGTGGCCACTGCAGGTGAGGCAGAAGGCCTGGAAAGGAGTAACCACTTCATCTTCCCCGGGTATGGGCTAAATATAAATAATAAATATTATACCATAAATTTAATATATCTCTTCGACACACTTACCCCATGCTCTTCAATTATTTTGGACTCATTCAGTGCAACCTCATTGCCTTGGGCCTGCAGGAAGCTCTTATAATTCCTCACATGCTCCTCACTGGCTGGCTGGATCTGCAGGAGCTCCTGGTAGGTCTCATTCATACCCCTAAAATCACCCAGCTCCGCCTTGGCCTGCACTAGCATGGCCAAGATTTGTGGCTTAAGTTCCTTGGATTTTTCTCCGCCAGTCAAGCGGTTAGTAGCCTCTAAAAGCCACGAGTGTGCCAGTCGAGGATGCTGATCCCTCAGAGCCAGTCGAGCTATGTCTACGCAGTGCTCGGCGTTCAACTGGGTGCTAAGGATGGCGAAGAGCTCGGTTACTTGTGTTCTGGAAGGAATGCTTCTTACATTTACCTGTAATCCACACCATCCAAGATTCCATTGGCCAGATCCTTGGCCTTCAGCCTGTAGACGAACTGCAGACGCAGGATACCATCAAGCGCTCCCTCCAGTTCACCTTTGCCGGGCATCCACTTGCCATTTCGCAGTTTCTGAAGGCGACTCAAAGGCTCTGGTGGGAAAAATGTGTTCCATATTTGTTAGTAGAGTTCATTCCAAGTGGGATTAGCTAACCCACTTTCTCCAGTAGACGCCTCCATTAGATTCTCCACCCTTTGCCAGTCCACGGTCAAGCGCTTGTTGAGCAAATATTTGTTCACCGGACTGTCAAAGTACGCTGGCCCCCATTCACGAGCTTCATTGCGTTCACTCTCGAAGTTACGCAGTGCCCTTAGAGAAAGGATTATCCTCATTAGATATTCTTTTAAATTTCACACAGCTTACTCCTTCAGGAAATCCAACTTCCGCTGATTATCGTTGAGGAATTTCTGCATTTGCTGGAGCATTTTCTGTTCGTAGCCAAAGACCTTTGTCATCTCGTGTATCGACGAGAAAAACTCGGCCCCAGAAGCGGCTCTGAGGCCAAGTTGGAGCAATAAAACTAATATCCATTTGCACGGAAACATTATTCCGACTGAGATCTGCTCTCGAGAGCTTCGCGATTCCGACTGATGCCGCCATTTGACCCCAGAACTCAGAACTTTACATAAGACTAAGCTTGTGGAAGTCCGGGGTTATTGGGCGAGCATAAACCAGTTCTTGCACGCACCCAAAGAAAGTCATTAGTCCGGCAACTGGTTTTTGCCTTGATAACGAAATATCTTTTGCTTATTATAGAAATTGGTAAAAGCTTAAGTTAGAACCTTGAGGTAAGAGTTAGAAATACGTTTAGATAATAGGAAGTGTATTGAAATTAAGGGTAATAATCAAATAAGTTTCAATGAGTGGAACTAATTACTGTATAAATGTAATTTCCCTGCGAGTTGCATTTCCCATCTCAGTTTAGATTTGCTATTGCTTCAAAATGAACATCTGCCTCCTACTATTACTAGGCCTGCTCTTCCTGAGCTCGATCCTGGGACAACTGTTAGAGGATGACACTCAAACTCGGTATTCAAGGTCTGTGGCCAACATGGATGAACTGCTCAAAGTGGAGGAAGAACTCTCTAACAATCTTGAGCATTTTATTGCTGAGCTTATTAACAAACATAACACCATATTATCGTGAGTTAATATAAGACACTTGCCATACCACAAATGTCCTGAGAGCTCTGAAATTCTAAAGGGGTATACGCATGATGCAGGAGAGGTATCTTCTCGAAACGCAGGAGGAACGGCAGGAATTCTGGGAGAATCCGCTGAACAGCTACTCCCTCATCCGGCACATGCAGGCGGACTGGCATATGTGGCAGTTATACATGGAAAAGCCAGTGGGTCTGGGTTGGTATTATCTTAAAAAGGGTTACTTCAGTACCTGACCAAGTTACTTTGCAGAACAACTAGCTTATCTGGATCGTATGAAACCCAAAATGCCCCAGTACAGTGATTTCTTTGACGCTGCAGAGGGCCTAAGAAGAATGCAATGGACTTACAGTCTATTAGCGGAGGATATTTCCCAGGGACTGCTAGATGGAGTGCAGTACAAGTATGTATTATTAGAACTTTCTCTCTTGGATATCCTCTAAGAAAGTTCAACTCCAGCTCCTCACTGACAGCTCTGGATTGCTTTGCCTTGGCTGAGCATCTCATCAATGGATCACGCTGGACAAATGCCCGGAAATGGATTCAGGCAGGTCTTTTGGCTTTGGAAAGACCGGAGCCTCAGACTGCCATTCAAGGGCTAATAGGAATAAGCCCAGCGCTGCTCTACTGGACTCTGGCTAGAGCTCATTTGAAGGAGGGTGGGTATAAAACGGTCCAGTTTCTTAATGTTAAAACAACAAGTAATTGTTGTAATTTAGAAACTGAAACTTAGACCCTTTGTAGTAAATAACTCGGCTTGCAGGAAAAGTGGAACCAGCCTTGACGGCCTACCAGATCGCTGTAAACTACTCTCCCCAGGATGCGGAACTATGGCAGGAGTTTTATAATTTGGAGCGCAGGGATCTCACGTTGCCTGGAAATTATACCGAAAGACCGGAGCAGTTGGATCTTGACGAGGGCACGAGGTTGCCCCCCTGTTGTACGGGTGGGTGTGAGTTGCCCTCAGAACTTCAGCTGTACTGCTTGTGGAACACCGAAACGCATCCCTTCCTACGCCTGGCCCCCATTAAGACGGAGCTCCTGTCGCTTAATCCCTATGTGGCCCTCCTCCATGACGTGGTTTCTGCGGCAGAGCGCGCCCACTTACGATCGATTAGCAAAAGGTATCTGCGGCCATCCGGCACTGTCGATGTGTACGACAATAGCACCGAGACCGGTCAATGTCGCACTTCCAAGTCCGTGTGGTATAAAGCGAATTTCACTAATGCTACCCAAAGGCTCACTGTCCTCCTGGAAGATGCAACAGGATTGGATATGAGACACTCAGAGCCATTTCAGGTTATCAATTATGGAGTAGGTGGCCTCTTCGAAACCCACGTGGACTTTTTGCTTGAAAACGAAGTAAGCACTGCTAACTGAGCTTCCCCATAATTCTCACTGATGTCTTTCCAGAACCGATACAATGGAACTGCAGATAGATTGACCACCACACTCTTCTACGTAAGATTTTAGTCCATTTTTTCCAGGCTGTATTACCTAATTCGTCCGTATTTCCCAGCTGAGCGAAGTTTCACAGGGAGGTGCCACCGTCTTCCCAAATATAAATCTCACCGTATTCCCCCAGCCCGGAGCTGCTCTATTTTGGTATAATATGGATGCAACGGGCTACGAAAACAAACTATCGATGCACGCCGGATGTCCGGTCATCGTAGGTTCCAAATGGGGTTGGTATTCTCACCGCTGAGGTTTGTTTTCTAGTCTAAAAATTTCTCTTAACTTTGCAGTCATGAGCAAGTGGATAAATGATCTAGGACAGGAGCTCAGAGTACGCTGCCCTAGTCTATGAAAGTAGAAAATAATTGGTGTTAGAATATTCAAATCAAAAAATAAAATTAAATGTTAAGAAACGAAGTCTCTTAATTGCTTGGGATACGTTTCAATGCATAACTAATTGCCATAGCTGTACAATTTGTAATAAGTAATTTTTCGTGAACGCTACAGTCCATTTCAGATTCAAAGTTAGACTGGCTTAGAATGCAGTTTTTTTGCTTGTTACTAGGTCTCATTTATACCTTTAGTCCTTGCCAGGGCCAAATAGTGGAGGACTACAACTTCGCTCTGCCCAAGGGCTTTGCCAGATCTGTAATAAACATGGACGAGTTGCTTCATTTGGAAGAGGAATTAGCCTTAAACTTGGAGCAATACGTGGAGGCCCTATCCCAGAAGGCCAACACTATTCGGATGTGAGTCAGGGTCTTAGGTCTGCCAATATCCTAAATATAATGCGTAACTTTCAAGGGGAATCCAAGAGATGACGACCAGACAAGAACAAATGTTTGAACCCGGCGAGAAGCCAGCTTGGGATCCCTTCAATAGTTACTCCTTTATCCGACACTTGCAGGCGGACTGGATGATGTGGCAACTGTTTATGGAAAAGCCAGTGGGTCAGGGTAAATAAAACTATAATATGCCTTCTTCCCTTGACTAATTTTTTCATTTCAGAGCAGCTAGAATACCATAACTCAAAGATGCTGGAGTTGCCACAGGACAGCGATTTCCAGGATGCAGCTGAAGGAATCCGTAGGGTCCAAGCAGTGTACGAGATGTCAGCCAGTGATATAGCCAAGGGATTACTAGACGGTGTACAGTACAAGTAAGTGATACAAGAGAGAACTCTTTGCTTCTTAAGAAACACTGACTGCGAGAGATGTTTTACCAGCGCCTCCTTAACAGCTCGGGACTGTCTGGAAATGGGTCGTCATCTCATGAAACAATCGCTCTGGAAACAAGCGAAGGACTGGGTCAATGCTGGTTTTAAAGCATTGGAACGGGTAAATCCTCAGCCGGAGATGCATGAGTTAATGGGAACCAGCAAGGCGGAAATGTTCGCGACTCTGGGCCGAATTTATGACAAACTGAGTAGGGGACAAGGCAACTACCAAGTCGCACATCCTAAATCTTTTCCATCAATTGTCTAGATGACTCAGAGGCAGCCTTGATAGCATATCAATCCGCTTTGAAGGAGTCCCCATACGATGCCGAGTTATTCCAGGAGTTTCGCCTGGCCGAGGCAGAGCTTCTAACTAGACCAGTGGATCAGGATTCCGCGCTAGATGATGACCCCGATAGGTATGAGATGTCGCCCTGCTGCAGCGGTCGCTGTGAGTTACCGAGGGAGCTCCATCTCTACTGCCTGTACAACACCACGGCTTCTCCTTTCTTGCGGCTGGCTCCCATCAAAATGGAGATACTGTCCCTCGATCCGTATATCGTGCTCTTTCATGACGTTGTTTCCCGCAAGGAAATGCAAAGAATTCGTACGGGGACAAAGCCGCACTTAATCCCTTCCAGTACCTATAACCCCAAGACGCAGACCTACACGATTGTCTCTCATCGCACATCAAAGTCGGTGTGGCTACCGTGGGACATGAACAATGTCACTGTGTCGATCACGAGAATGTTGGAAGATGCCACCGCACTGAACATGTACAGCTCGGAGATGTTCCAGGTGATGAACTATGGCCTTGGTGGTCTCTTTGAGATCCATCCCGACGTCCTACTTGAAGACGCGGTGGGTACAAGATCCTAGATACTTTACCTTAGAGAATACTACTGAATCTCTCCTCTAGGAACGCTTCAATGGCACCGCGGACAGAATGGCCACTGCACTCATCTACGTGGGTATATTGATTATACAACGATAGGAAGCATGTCTGACTCTTGGATTTGCTTGTTTCCAGCTAAGCGAGGTCCAGCAAGGTGGCGGCACCATCTTTCCATATCTGAACCTCACCGTCTTCCCACAACCTGGATCGGTCCTCTTTTGGTACAATCTGGATACGAGGGGCAACGAGGATATAATCACTTCACATGGAGGCTGTCCCGTCATCGTGGGCTCCAAATGGGGTGAGTTAAGATATTAGAGCTCCCTTTGACTATAAAGTATTTATTACTTAATTTGCAGTCATGAGCAAGTGGATAAACGATGAGGGACAGGAGTTCAGGAAGCCCTGTTTTGATTTTGGCTCTCCTAATCGTACAGACTTGACGACTTCATAAGGCGAAACGGTCTGTTTTTAATTAATTCACTTAATTTGCAATATTAAATAATTAAATTATAACAATACATGATAAAAATGTGACAAAAGTTAAATAAAATATATTTTGTTATTGATTTTAAAAGCCTTTTTCAGAATTCAATCAAGATATTCATTGTTCTGTACTTATGCCTGCTAGTTAGTTAATATATTTATTCATTACAATGTAAAGTGTGGTATTTTTCTTTTATTAGTTATATATCACTTGTTGGACAATAAGTGTGTATGTCTCTTTGTTCGGATGCTCATCTAATACACCTACTTTTTCATGCCAGAAAATTGCCGAAAAACCAGCAACTGTATCAATATTTACTTAGCTGCACATAGGGACGCTGTGCTACCCGAAATCCAGAGCAGTCATAAAACAAACTCAGAGTAGTAATGTCTCGGTTGAAAATTTTCTTTTTAACATTCTGCGTGAGTCTATTTTTGTCTCCAGCTATTGGGGACTATTACTCGGCCATCAGTGAGCTGGAGCGTCTCCTCGATGTGGAGGCTTTCATCGTGGAGAAGTTCGATGAATACCTGGAAAGAGCTCAGCAAGAACAGCTGGAAATTCAGAGGTAACTATAAGAAACTATAAGTTATAAAGTTAACAACTAAAAATTCGCCTTAAGATTTCTTTCACAAGTAGAGCAGCTGCAAAAGAATCGGGGTGACTTGGAGGAGTACTTCGGGAATCCTCTCAACGCCTTCACAACCATTCGAAGGATGGTTCACGACTGGAAGTTCAATGTTTTTGATCCCATTTTGGAAACCACCAACTTTGAGACCTACAAAAGTGCCCTAAGTGAGTCACTGAAAGAGATTAACTTTAAGGGACCCACGGAGGAGGATCTCAAGGGAGCCACGCGTGGTCTGCTCCGCCTACAGAATATCTACCAGCTGCCCACAGCTCACCTGGCAGATGGATTTCTTCCTGGAGAAGGGAATCCGCTTAATGCCACCCTCAGTGCCAGTGACTGCCTCGAGATGGGTAAGAATCTCTGCGAGCTGCAGGAGTACACGTATGGCTCAGAGTGGCTGCTGGAGGCCAGAAAAAGATTGCAGGTGGAACCTTCGGACTTTGTCTCTCCGAATGTAAGCGATGTGGAGATTCTGGAGCATCTCTCGCCCGCCTTTAAGGGATTGGGCAACCTCAAGCTAGCCCACAAGCTGAACAATGAGATTTTGGATAAGGAACCCACCCACGAGGAGGCTCTAAAAAATAGGATTATCTATGAGACTCAGCTGGCAAGGGAGCGTAATGAAAGACCTACGAAGACAGCGATTGTGCCCCAAAAATCGGAGAAGGTAAGTGAATGACTATGAAACTCCTCCCAACTAAAGTACTTCCTTTATCTTACCAGGAGCTGAAGGAGAGCTTCCAGCTCTACACACGCGTGTGTCGGGGTGAACTCCGTCCATCCCCTCGAAAACAGCGTAAACTCAGGTGCTATCTGAGTCACCAGAATGTGTTCTACTACCGCCTCTCCCCGTTCAAGATAGAACAACTGAACCTGGACCCCTATGTGGCCTACATCCATGATGTAATAACCGCCAGCGAAATGGAGCAGATCATGGATCATGGCAAGGGGCGCATGGAGCGCTCCAGGGTGGGTCAATCCGTAAATGCCACCACCACCGAGATCCGCACTAGTCAAAACGCCTGGCTGTGGTACGATGCAAATCCCTGGCTGTCAAGGATCAGGCAGCGGCTGGAGGACATCACAGGACTCAGCACGGACAGTGCAGAGGCGCTGCAGCTGGTCAATTATGGCATTGGGGGTCAGTACGAACCGCACTTTGACTTTATGGAGGTGAGACCAGGCGGTGTGCTTTTTAAATCAATACTTAAATATTATTTTTTCTGATAGACTACCTCCGACTGGAAGGGCAATCGCCTATTGACCGCTCTTTTCTACGTGAGTTTGTGTGGGATTTTAATAAGTTAATTTGTAATTTTAAAACAATTAAATTAACTTTAAAAATATTTCAAGTTAAATGATGTTCCTCTGGGTGGTGCCACCGCCTTTCCTTTTCTCCACTTGGCTGTGCCTCCCGTGAAGGGCAGTCTCCTGGTCTGGTATAACCTGCATCCTTCGCTGCACAAGGATTACCGCACAAAGCATGCAGGCTGTCCCGTTCTACAAGGATCCAAGTGGAGTAAGTATAACATATTTACCCAAAAATATTTAATTTATGATTTAATTTTCTATTATTTATATATTTTTCAGTTTGCAACGAGTGGTTCCATGAAGGTGGCCAGGAATTTAAGCGACCCTGCGGTCTCAGCAGCGCTGAGGGAAAGTTCAAGGAGCTAAAGGATAAATAAATTGTATTTGAAAATAATTCCATTCAAAATAAGAAAATTGTTTTATAAGAAGGCCTACTTTGAAATAAAGTAAAGGCTTGAACCCTTTTCTACATAAAAGCTTATACAATCTTACTGCCACTCTTTTAATATCAAATTATCAAATCAAAATCTTCGCAGAATTAAAGCAATGCTGTTTGTTGACCTTAGAAATTCACCACACAAGTTTGATAATAAATGCTTATATATAAGACATATATATAAATATTAAACACCGATTGAGTAATCGATTGGCTGAAAAACCAGCTTTACAACTTTCTTTACTTAAATTAACCTTTAGTCTCTTTGGGCCTGAGACTCTAGGTCCATGATTCTAGGCCTCAGTTCTGTTCCATCAACCAAGCCGACCAGTCGAAGATTCTCCGTTCAAACGTTTGAATAACAAATAATTTCTAGTCATTGACCTGAGAGAAAAAAAGACTGAAGACGAGACATCTTGGTAATTATGCAAATGACGACGCTTGCGGGCTTCTTATGGCTCTTCCATTTGCTGCTGCTGAGTTCTTTCGCTGGAGCCAATTTGGCCAGGGGAGAGGAGCAGCTGGAGGCTCTTTTGGACACGGAGACTCACCTTATCGACGAGTTGCGGGACTATATAGAGCGGTTGGAGCTTCAGCTAGAGGAAATACGCAAAGAGACCAGAGATATAGAGGAGATTCACAGCCAAGTGGCCGCCGATGACGTGGAGGAGCACATGGGCAACCCTCTCAACGTGCTGACCATCCTGAAGAGATTCGAGAGTGTCTGGCCCAAGTTGGAGCAGCAGGCCAATGCCACAGTCCAGCTGGGTCCACGAGAGGGCCTCCTGTCGGATGGACAGCTCACCCTGCCCTCTGAGGAGGAGTACGAGGAGTCCCTCAGCCACCTGCTGCACCTCCAGTCGGTCTACGAGCTTGAACCTGCCAGTCTCTCCCTGGGTGTGGTCAATGGCCTTAAGCTCGGGTAAGGGAAAATTAAAATGCCAGATTATGCAACGTTACAAAGCAATCAAAAATTTTTTGCATATCCACAGCTCCGCCATGTCCTGGGGCGACTGCCTGGAACTGGCTCGTGCGTCTGACTTCTCGGTGGCTCGGTTTTGGCTAGAAACCGCTCTAGACAAGCTGCCCGGTGGCAGCGAAAACTCCACAGAGTCACAGTGGGAGCGGGAGCGAGGACGCGTCAAGATCCTGGAAACAAAGCTCAATATGGAATACCGTTCTGGTGGGTTTTATCCCCAGATGAAAAGAGATTTCCCTAGACTAACCAGCGCTACTTGTAGGCGAACTTTCCCGTGCCCTGGCAGCTGCGGAGGAGCTCATCCTGCTGCTGCCCAAGGACCAAGGTTACCAAAAGGCCAAGGCAAAGATTGAGCAGGCCATGGCCAACAAGGAATTGCCCAGGGGCAAAAGACGAAAGTCGAAGAGGACAAAGGCACAAGTAAGTGGCTGCTGAAGTTTCTGGGTAAGTTGATAGCTCTGAGCCGTAAAGTGAAAAAATGAGAAACATTCCAAAGCTGGAGGTGCTGCCATCCCAACGAATAACAGAAATTAAAGAGGAGGATTTAAAAGTCGAAGGTTTAATGCCCTGACTTTATGGGATTTCGATCCAGCTTAAACTGTGGAACTTGTTAATATTTTTCTTTGGAGTTTAGTTTCTACTAACTTTCCTTCGATTTATTAGATTTCAAGCTTTTTATTACAATATTTATATCCTTTTGTAGTGTATAAAACAAATCTGTCAACAACATAATAGAAATTACACCTGTACCATTTTCCACAGAAAGCCAAGTCAGCGGAACAGCTGCTCATAGAAGAGCTTTGTCGCGGGGCTGCCCACAAAGCCACCACCGGAAGTCGCCTCCACCAGTGCCAGCTGGCGAGGAATACTCCCTGGACGCTCTTACAGCCTGCAAAGTTAGAGTTCCTTAGCTCGGACCCTTATATAGTTCTCCATCACGACGTGTTGACCGCAAAGCAAACAGATCAATTGCTCGAACTCATGGATGAGGATGAGGAGTATGGGGCAACCCGAGAAGTCAGCTTCCAGCCCATGAAGTTATCCAAGTTAGCGCTGAAGAAGATTAGAATTGTTTACCAGTGGCTGGGCCTCAGTCACGAGTCCAGGGAATCACCGAGTCCCTGGCAGGGACGCCGCCATGGCCACGGGCACGCCACCGTGCTGGAAAAGGACTCGGAACTTGGCCGTGGCCATGCGGCACGTGGCATGCTAAACGTACGTGGCTCTTGCCGACCTGCCTAATTAATTGACTAATGTGTCGCTAATTAAATTCCGTGGCTCAGTTGCAGGCACCCGGAATGGGCGGCTCCGTGGTCTTCCCCCAACTGGAGCTCGGCGTGAATGTCCCGCGTGGCGCCCTGCTGCTGTGGCACACACGCACCGCCAGTGGTTTGGGATTGGGATCCGCATCCGGACATGGATCCGCGTGGGACTACCGCAGTCGCCAGGCAGTCTGTCCCGTGCTCCTGGGCGCACAGTTGTGTGAGTATCGAAGCGGAGAGAGCGCGTGCCGGGATTCAGTTTGTGGCCCAAAGCCACTTCTCATATCCCGCGTCATGCTTGACATGCGAACGTGTCCAAGGGATACCGTGTTTCAAGGGAGATGAATAGAAAGTGGGGTATATTCGAATATACATGATCAGATTTTTGTATTAAAAAGAATTTATTTTTTATGAAAAGGTTTATAAAAGATTTTTCTAGAGAACTAAGTAACTAACTATTTATCAGAACATCAACATATTAATCAAAACCTTACCATACATTAATAGCTTATTTCAGATTTTAGAATTCTTATTTAAAAGATGACTAGGGGCTGGTTTCTTATAAAATTAAACATTTTTAAAGATTTTAAAAAATGTTAAAATTTATTAAAGCAATATAATGACTTTATTCCAATTTGTATGATCCTTGAAGTATTATTTTATGGAATTTTTAATATTCCTTTTTAAGTTCTTAACTCACCAAATAGAAAGTGTTCGTAGTCCAGGGTATCTCCTAGTCTAAAACCACTTTACCACCGTGTTAATTTCCATTTTTATTCATCTCAATTTTGAATGCAGCCGCGTGGACGGGACTCCGTTGACAGGACTCGAGCGATGGCATCGAGGCAGAAGGACGCCGCTGATTTGCCGATGCGTGTTACATATGCATTAATTGCCGCCGAGGGAGGCGAATAAAGTTGACCTTGTCATTTGATTAAAAATCGCGTTGTTATTATTGCGTTATTGCCTCTCGGGAGCTGAGAGCTGGGAGTGGTCGGTGTGAATGGGCTGGACAAACAAAGGCCAGAATGGGCGGCATTTCGGCTTGAATGGGCTCCATAATTGCAGGCCATCCCGAGGTATATATGTATATACATTTTTTTCAGTTTGTTGGTTTTACCTGTTTTTCTCTGTCAGTGTGTTCTGTTTGTTGTTAAGAGGAAACCACTAACTGAGTCAAACACTACTCGGCCATAAAACAAGTGAGCGCTGCCGGCCTGGCCTGGCCGCCTTTTGAAGTCGGTAAATCAGCGGAGATTGCGAATCAAAACATTGTGAGTTATGGTGGATGCGGCGGGGCAGCTCATTAACAAATCATTGCTCCAAATTGGTGGCCCCAGGGGATAGGATTCGGTTCGGATCGGAGTCGGAATCGGCATCGTATCCATAAACATAAACAATGGCCCATCAATACCCAGCTGGGTGTCCATAAAACAATATGAAATGTCGCGCATTGATTTGGAAATGTTAATTGGTCATCAAGTTTCCGGCGATTGTCGCAGAGTTTTCCAACACTGATTCAGGCAGTGCTGACTTAGGATGCATACAGAAAGGAAAACTTTGATATGGCAAAACAAAAAAATATGGTATCAGATCGAAAATAACGTGCAGATTGCATGAACAACATCATTACTGATCACTGATGAAATTCTTATGATAGTTCTTTTGAAATTTTACAAATAAAAAAATGCAGGTAGCAATTACGTATCTATGATTATAATAATATTGTATAGTATTGATACTTTTCTCTTGCTATATTAAATAAATAATTTAAACGTCTTTATAAAACTTATTTTCTATAGAATTAATTGCAAAAATGGCTAAATCATTTTCCAGTAACAAATTTTAAATATTAATATTTTCCGAACAAACTCTAAATACTATTATTAAAATATATGTATATTTAATTATATTTTAGAGTATAAACTGCCATCACTGCCTGCGATTCTCGCTGCAGTCTTAAATATCAAACAGTTAACTGCCAATTAGCCCGTATTAATATGCTCGTCTGGTCTAATCCAATCCGTCCAAAGACAATAGCCGCGGCAATACGATTTCGACTCCAATTTCGATTCTGATTCTGAGTCCGAATCGAATTTAGAATTCGAAACGAGCTCGGCCGATAAGCATCCGTAAATCAGCGCAAAACAAGCCATAAAACACGCCCGGCTCCGAGAAACCCGTACGGATGGCTCCTCTCCGCGACGGAACTTGCACAGAACTGGCTAATAAAACAGTTTTCTTCGAATCATAGGCCAACACCGCCAACTAGTTTCGTCTCCGCGCAGCTACTTTGCACACGCGAAATTAATTCTCGCCGCCGGTTTATTCTCCGCCTCTCCGGGATGTCTTAGAGATTTCAGAGATCGATATAGAGATCTCCCCGGTGACATTATGATCCACCAAATCAGTTCGCCACGAGACGTGGCCAGCGGCGGACATAGAGTTCTCAAGAGCCCAGAGGATATTATCAGATAGAGCAAGGATTTTTGCATAATAATAAATAACACGAGAGCCATGTGGAGACATATTCTAGTCCTGGGACTGGTGTCCTGTCTTGGCCGGGACTCATTGGCCTCGGATTACTTTTCCTCCATCACGGGCCTAGAACAGCTTTTACACACAGAGGAGTATCTCATCAGGGAACTGAGGTCCATGGTTAATGGAGTCAGGAACTCACTGCAACAATTGGAGGGGTGAGTAAAAACTAAATCAATGTGTATAATAAATGAGAGAATAAACCAAATAGTTGCCAAAGAAAGTTAAAGTTTTTAAAAAATCCTAAGGTGTCTTTTTAAAAATTTTACATATACTGAAATATTATACTTTCTTTTAAGTTTTTGATTTCCGTAACTGGGAAATATACTAAGTTGGGGCAAAGAATTATTTTAATATTAAATTTTATTTAATTGTATTATTTTATTAACAAATTAAATTTGTCCTAAAATTGTATGTGAACTACATACCATTATCTTTGCTATCAGAAGCTACAGATCTTCCTATTAATATTTTCAAAATGATTGATGGAATTTTAAGTGGCTTAATCTACTTGAAACTGCAGGTAACCGGTATAAATTTGGCGAAATCAAATTCTGAAGACATATACGAACCCCATTATCGTGCCAATTAAGTCTTTTGTGAACTTCTGATTGATATGCAGTAATAAATCTGAGCATTTAGATAAAGAAATACAGTTAAAAATATATTGAGATCCATCTGGTGGTAGCAATGTGATAAAATTATAGATTTATAACCAGAGGATATTGAACAGTCGAATCTAAGATCACAGGAACTGTTGATAGTTTCACGATATTTGAAACAATGCTAATTTAATTACAACCTATTGTCGTTAGCAAATCCATTAAAGTTTTTTATGCCCCTTTCGAGAACTAGTTTATATAGTTTCTATTGTTGTCTTTGGCCCACGAGGTGCCAGACTTTATGTCTACTTTCGATGTGTGAACATGTCATGCCTGTGGTTGCAAATTGGTTTTTATCAAGGAAGCCCATCTATCATTAATCTCGGGGTAGTTAGGCCATTATACACTATCTTTCGATGGATATTGACAGACTGGATCAACGATCGTTCTATCGTTTCCTAATCCGTGTTCATGGCATTTCGCTTTCGTTTTATGCCATTTCGCTGGTGGGTTTTGTTATCGCCGAGATCATAAAAACTATTATGAATATAGAATCACACATAAATTAGAATTAATTAAGCCGAAATACGAGTATGCGCATGCAAAGTCAGCTCCTATGACGACACAAGGCTCATAAATCGGCCAAACTGGTAGGCAGCACTAAACTCTAATCCGAAACTCGTTCAAAATCGCTTAATCCGCAGCGAGCTGTCCTCCCTCGAACATGAGCATTCCCTGGCAGCCTCCGACACGGAGAACTACCTGACCAATCCGGTGAATGTGTACCGCCTGATGAAGCGCCTTCACACGGACTGGTTCCTGACTGAGGGACGAGTGCAGCAGATTGCCGAGGATCTGGGTAAGTTGTAACGAATCAGGAAACGTGAATAATAACTTTGGTTCCCTTTTTATTATATTTACAAGAAACCAAAAATATAAAATTTTATCAATGATTCCTCCTCCTCTTCGACAGCCTTCAATGCCACGAAGGGATACGGACTGAGTTTCCCCAGCCAGGAGGATGTGGAGGGCTCTGCCCTGGCTCTGGTTCGCCTGCAGAGCACCTACAAGCTGGATGTGGCCCAGGTGGCCGCCGGCATTTTAAATGGCGTCAAATACGGGTGAGAAAGAATCCGGGGAAAGAAAAACAGGAAAGGCGGAATTGGAAATGGGAAACGGGTAACGGGATACGGATGGCGGGATGGCGGAAGCGAATAAGCAATAACCAGCCAGGCTTAAAATATAGAGCTATATGCCCTCTAATCCAGGCCAAACGAGGTCCTACCCCTCCACAAATGACCCCAATCGAATTCAATATATTAAGTTATAGGGTAACGGTGGCGTATACTTAATTTGTAGTCAAATTTATATTTATTGATTTTTAAAACAACGAATACAAAATGTTGCTTTAAGAAAACTTCCGTTAAAATAAATTTATGTTTAACGGTAGTTTACTAATTAACATAATTTATGAACATCGACGTCATTGACTGCTCTAATATTCGAGATAAGAAAAACTGCAAACTACAAAATATAAATTTACATATTGTACATATTTCAGAGTATTTAGTGGTCGATAACATCTACTCTAACTTTGGCAGCCTTTATTTTTAGCTCGGACATGAGTTGGCAGGACTGCTTCGAGCTGGGTCAACAACTCTTTGAAATGGAGGACTACAACAACACCAGAATCTGGCTGCGGGAGTCCATGGACCGGCTGCGACGTCACACTAGCGCCGCCCACAGTCACGCCCCCTCCGGACCGGATACGGAGACCCTCAATAAAATGGAGGCTACAGCCAAGAGTTTGTTCCAAATGGGTGAGCATCGTCCTCCCTCAAAGTGGGGGCAATATTCGTGTTAGCTTTCATGACACTAACTTAAGTATGTTTTGCGATTTAAAGGTGACTTCGATACGGCCTACGAGCTTAGCCAGCGAGTGCTCCAGTTCGATCCCAAACGGATCCGGAACTGGCACATGGGCGACAAGGGAGCGGCACCACCGGCAGAGAGCTCCGAGGAGTCACTCCTGCCCAAGCACTCGGACTCTTATAGTGTACGTTTAATATTCATTTATTAATGACAACTCCTATTTCTTCAGAGATACGAAAATGACTTGGCAAAAAAGCATAATAAATAATTTATTTTCTGTTTCGTGACTCGTGCCAAACTGGAAATTCAAATCACAAATTAAAGAGAACACTTTACAAATTGTGTGCATTTAGAGAATCCCCGAAACAAAAACCCTTTAATGGGAAATTCAACTTTTCCCAACGAAACTTTTAGTAATTCTAGTTTATAAAACACCCAAAAATGAAGCCAAAACTAATTAAAATTATTAATATTTCCACAGCTTACCCACGAGTTCGCACACTACGAGAAGGTGTGCCGTGGCGAGGTGAACCCCAGTCCCGGGCAGGAGCGCAGTTTGCGATGTCGGTTAAGCCAAGGACACCATCCCTACCGCTGGTTGGCTCCACTGAAACTGGAGGAGCACAGCCTGGATCCTTATGTGGTCACCTTCCACGACATGCTGAGTTCTCAGAAGATCGCTGAACTCCGGGAAATGGCCGTGCCCAGGATGCGTAGATCCACTGTAAATCCGCTGCCGGGGGGTCAGAACAAGAAGTCCTCGTTCCGGGTGAGCAAGAACGCCTGGCTGGAGTACGAGTCACATGCAACCATGGTCGGCATGCTCCGGGATCTAAGGGAAGCCACCGGGTTGGACACCACCTTCTGCGAACAGCTCCAGGTGGCCAACTACGGCGTCGGCGGTCATTATGAGCCGCACTGGGACTTCTTTCGGGACCCCGATCACTACCCGGCGGAGGAGGGCAACCGCATCGCCACAGCCATCTTTTATGTGAGCCCGGAATTAGCCTAATCCCTTGTATGATTTACTGAAAGTAATTATTTCAGCTTTCTGAGGTGGAGCAGGGCGGGGCCACCGCCTTTCCCTTCCTGAACTTCGCCGTGAAACCGCAGCTGGGCAATGTCCTGTTCTGGTACAACCTCCACCGGTCCCTGGACATGGACTACCGCACCAAGCATGCCGGTTGTCCGGTGCTCAAGGGCAGCAAGTGGAGTAAGTGGCTTGGAGAAGGGATAACAAGCGGTGGATTATTGTTATCTTATTTGGAAGGAGCTTAACTGATTATTAATGTCTTTATATTTGGCCATCAATTCGTATTTTTTTGAAATGGAAAAATATGTCTATTACTGTAAGAAGGCTTTCAACTCACAGTATTATGGTTAACTTAATCTGTAAGATTGCCGAATTCACTTCACCATTTAAGTTGGTTTTGAAATCAGAGATAAATTAAGATCATTTTCCTTTTTTTCCAATGCGTTCACGGCTCCGCAGCCAAACGGCTTGTTAATTTAATTGTCAATTTAAGAGTGACGCGAATTAATCCCTCGTGTCATCTCCACCTGCTCTCTGCTTAACCCCAGCAATTAACGCAATTATTCGGCTTGACCTTTGCAGTTGGCAACGTTTGGATCCACGAGGTGACGCAGACCTTTGCGCGACCCTGCGACGTTTTCCGGGATCATGAGGTTTCGCTGGAGTACGAGATAATTAAATAAAGATTGTGATATTTATAAAATACTTCTCAGAGTCTTTCTTTTTTGGGTTTGTTACTTGGGTATAGTTTTTTTTAAGAAAGAATGAAATATATTAAAGTGATTTAAGAAAATAATAAAGGTCTGGAGTAACTGTCACTGTATCTGTATCTGACTTCTATCTGACTACCGAAAACAACATAGCATTTTGAAAATCTATCCAAATTATAGAGAAATATGTGGTATATAAAGAGTAAACAATTCATTACTTATTTGGTATTTATATTTAGTATAGTTTAAGCAAAGCTTGTGTTCGTTTTGGACATAGTTTGTTATATGAAACAGAAAGACAATTTTTTCCACAAATATACATTTCGCAGCGAAAAAAATATCGAAGGCTTATTTATCTACAGTTTCTGCCATTTCTAATTTTAAGTATCTTGAATTTAAGGTATTTAATCAAAACAAATAACGAGCATTTCCTATATCTTTAATTAATATTTTTAATTACTTCAATGCAAAATTTTATGGAATTCTTTTGCATTAAAATATAGCTCTACAAAATTGTATAAACACATTTTTGTATTCCAGTAGATGTCATCCATAAAAGGTCCCAAAACAAACTCAGTGGGTTAACCGCTTGAGCTTTGAGTGCCTTTTGGGACTCACTCAAAGACTCAAAACAAACTCGGAGCTTCGCTTTAAGATGAGCTGAATGCCAAAAAGCCAGTTGCGTATTCATTTGCCGGCATTTCATTCATTTGCATAAACAAGTTCACGGGCAAAGTTTGAGCGGGCGATTTGAATATTTTGTGATTTCTGTGCTTGTGAAGTGACAACTGGTGCGAGCAGCAAAGTGAAAGTAATTAGCGGGGGAAATTCAGTCTGTCGGCTGGGAAAGTTAGTTTTACTTCAAGCTATGATGCCGGAATAATTCCAGGAATAATTGCCAGAACTTTGGGCCAAAGTAAATGTGTAAATATATAAAGTGAGTTGACTATGTGAGTTTATTGAACCCACCTTCTACGGTTGAGTACTCATTTTGCTGTACTTCAAGACGCGGCTGCCTATTCAGGCAGAACTCTGGCCCTCGAGGGCAGTTCTTTGACCAGAGATTTGATTTGTCCACTAACAACAACAGCTGCTCGATCGACACCCGCAGCACTCACACGCTCCAAGCGCCTCGAGCTTTTTACTTTTTATATTTTTTCTCGAGAAGATCGCTGGCAGATCGCCGATTTGGATTCAGTTTCTAACGAATCGCGGCGGCAAGAGCAAGCAAAGCCGCGGGTCGTGTTCTGAGATCCGGTGTCGTTTGTCGGTCAAGTGTGTGATGTTTTCTTTGCGGTGTGTCCTTTTTGTGTTGCTCCAGGCAGTGTCCTGTTGGGGGGAGTTCTTTAGCTCCACCTCGGGCCTGGCGAAGCTGTTCCAAACGGAGGTTGTCCTCCTCGAAGAGCTACAGAATTATGTGAATGGAATTTACCAACATGCTGAGGCTTTGCAGGGGTGAGAGGATTATTGATGTGGAAATTGGTATAATCTAAGTACAGGATTATATTAAATCTAAAAAGGAACATTTTGAAATTGTGAAAACAACAAAAATGAAAATATTATTTTAAAAATTTAATAATAAAACAATAGCACATAAAATAGCTTAAAACTAATTACAAAGTATAACAAAGACCTTTTCAATCATAACGTAAAATTGTACTTACTTTCTTATATTATTTCATTATTTTAAAATATTTACAATGGTTGCTGAGCTCTGTATATTTCTGTACTTAAAATCTGCAAGTTTTTAATGCAAATAACGAATGACTTACGAAGGAAAATAAGCACCTACAACTGGCGAAGTAGTGGCTAATATTATCAGTATTTAAAAATGGCAGACTGACAAAATTAATAAATCTTAAAACAGGTTCTAAAATAATGTTAAATTTAAGGTGAATAAACACATAAAAGAAAGAACAACACAGAAGAAATTCCGATATGAATGAAACACAAACTTAAACAGTAAAATTCCAATTAATACAAACTAAAGTCTGGTTTTCAGATGCTGAGTTAGAAGCCAGATTAAAATGGAAAGTTTAAGTGGTTCTGACCAGGCCTACTAATCCCTAAAGGCCTATGGTCATGCTTAACAAGATGCAAATGAGATTCGCATTTCGCGAACATTTGGAATTCGCAGAGCTACAATCCAATAAATTTCCCATCAACAAATATTTTTCCCAATTGTCTGTTTGTCAGTCAAAGCAAAAATAATACGAAAACAATTGACAGATGTCGCGGTGGCATCCGAATATGAATTGTTCATGTCATATGCGTGGATGGAAAGCGCCCACGTTAGTTGTGAATTAATTGCCAGCTCGGTGGGCGCTTGTTTTCATTTATATTTTTGGCTAATGAAAGTGTGGGATAGATGCCACCGAGAGATTAAATTCTAGTTAACTTCAGTTAACTTTTATTACATTTATGCAGATTTTTGCCGGTGCTCCCTTAGTTACCTGACCGGTTGCCGCAAATATAAAAGTGAATGGCGAATGAATGCTGCCCAGCGATTTGTCGCCGATTGTGGATCTGTTAATTCCCCAACAGATGCCATTTGTTTTGGTCTTGGCTGCGATGCAATTTATTTTATGATCCGCTAATTTCTCCTTTTTCTGGGCTTGATTTATTCGCGCCTGTTATTATACTAATTAATGGCTCATATAAAGCACAAATCGTTGGCAACATTTGGCGGCATTGCCTAAGTTTGCATTTCATTATCTGTGACAATCGATTGCTACCACCGTCCGATATCGCCATTCGGGATCTCATTTTTGTTTTTGCTCAGCAATAAGTGTCATCGACTTGGCGGTTTTAGAATTCTAAAATATGGTGCAATCATCGCCGCAGATATGTATGAATATTATATTTGTTATTATACAGCAACTGTACACACATGCGTTCTGGGCGAATATTTTGTTTATCTTGCGCACTCGGCAAACCGGATCGTGCGGTGTCTAATAATATAATAAAACCGTTAACCGAATTGTAAAGTATATAATTTATACTGACCTGAGTCATCTGGCGGTGAGAACGGGCTTAATCTTTTCTGGCCGTGTAAGAAACAATTGAGTGCCTTCGGGAGGTTCCTCTTAACTGAAATAATGTAGATTTATTGGCTACAATTGCCGGCACTCAATCATTGGCACAATAAAGTCACGGACAATAGAGTTGAGCTGAAATTAGCAGAGTCTCGCTTCTAGATTCGGATTATGGTTACGCTCCCGAACTTAATGACTTCTAAATGAGCCGCAATGCAGGCGACAGGCGTGAAAACAAATGCGTTAATTATACAAAACAGGTAACCCGACGATAACCCAGTGTTTTAAATACATTCTTGGGTATTTTTTAAATTTGTTATCACAATTTATTCCGCCATAATTCTGAAAAATGATTGCAATCAGCAGATGTTTTTGGACCACAAGGCACTGGGGATAAAGTTAGGCTCTGGTTTAATTTTCCAATAAATATATTTCAAGGTCTTGGAAAACTTTAACTATATATTTAAGAACTTTAGTATTTATTTGTGCAAAATATTAATAAAATTAAAATGTATGATTAAGATGTATTAATTTGCTGAATTTTGTTAAGTGTACCTTAATTTATAACCTGCTTGCCGTAAATATTAAAAGCTGCACACTCTTTAGACAAATGCTGGCGACCAACCCCTCTAATTCGTGGTGTTGCCAATAATTTATCTTAGAATTTGTCGTTTTTAAGCGATTCCATTAATCGTTCTCCCTAGCTTAGGTTTCATTCTATTCCGAGTAGTAAAAACTAAATTTAGTTGGACCAAACTAACCACTAAAATATATGCAAATCCCTTTAGCTATGCTGGTTCGCTTGGCGATTATGAGTCTGATTAATGAGAACTCTGTTTACTTTTGGTCTTAGCGAGATCGATGCGATCCGTGTGGAGCACCAGAGTGCCGCCGATGGAATCGATGACTACCTCAACAATCCGGTGAACGCGTTCCGGCTGATTAAGCGCCTCCACAGCGACTGGGAGACCTTCGAGGGCAGCGTTGCCTCGGATACGAGCAGAGCAGGTCAGTGGATTTTCGATTTTTGTAAAAGAAAATTAGTTATTAATTCAATAATTCATTAATTATATTTTTTAGACTATCTGGAAGCCATGTCGGGGCACAGGGCTAACCTGAGTTTCCCCTCTGGCGACGACTTTGTGGGTTCCGCCATCGCCTTGACCCGACTCCAGCAAACCTATCAACTGGACGTGGCGGAGCTGGCCAGTGGCATTCTGAATGGCGTTAAATACGGGTAAGAGTCGGTAGATCTATAAAATCTTTCTAATCCCTTAAATAGGTGCAATAATAAAGTCAGTTTATAATTTAAATACAAAACAGAATGGCGCAAAATGTATCACCCAAATAGCCAATAAACCTGGCCACGACCACTTAGCCCATATAATATTTTCGACTTAATGGAACACCAGATAAAGTCATTAAAGTCCTATAAACAAAATATAAAACAAATAAAAACTTGGACTTACTGACAAGTTTCTGGGCTCTGATTTGTATGGTGTACATATATATATATGTTTTAAAACAGAATGAATTATTCTGCGACTGACCTTATTCACACAAATTGTCACAACATTATGTGGAATAAGTACTAATAATTAATTGCAAAGCTTAGGTCTTAACAAAGCAAAAATATTTTGTAAGCTTCCGGTTGTCAGTTCGTAATGTGAATTTCGAGTTGAAATGAAAGTGAAAGAGGAAGTTGCTTAATAAGTAAATGTTTAGAGGTATTGTTTGCTTGATTTATTATTCAAATTTAGTCTCAATGATTTCTGGTTATGATTACACAAGTTGTTTATCGATTATTCATCTCTAAGAGGATTTATTTCGGAGTAAATATGTAAACAATCAACTTATCTTCGCTTTCTATTACGAAATGAAGACGAATACTTCGCTTTTCTACAGAAATATTGTCTTTTCTGTAATGCTAAATACATTTACTAGCTTCATTTCCAGAGCAACGTGACACATGCATAATTTTATTTTAAAACTAATCAAAAGTTAAACTTTTACGAATTTCACACTTCCGTGCTTTACGAACACTGTGATAGCTGCAAACTCAATTTACGCCACCTTGTTTTACTAATAATTTTCCTATTTTCAGCACCGCCATGTCCTGGCAGGATTGCTTTGTCCTCGGCCAGCACCTGTACGCCCTGCGAGACTACAACCACACAGTGCCCTGGCTGCAGCAGTCGATGCAGCTGCTCGGTGAACAGACCTATGGCCAGGAGTCTGCCTCCCTGGACTTTATGGAGGCTGTGGTGGATTACCACCGAGAGATGGGTGCCCACGAGAGTGCCCTTGGCTTGGTGAACCACGTGCTGTCCGTGGAGCCAGAGCAGAGGAGTCATCTCTTAGAGGCTCGTCTGCAATTGGAGCAGCTTATCACGGACGGAGACAAGAATGGGCTGTTACACCTCACGGCTCGACGTCCCGGGGACTATCACGCCTCGCGGGAGTTCCGCCTCTATGAGCAGGTGTGTCGCGGCGAACTGAAACCCCAACCCGCTGCCCAGCGAAATCTCAGGTGTCGCTTTCGCAGAAGTCGCTCGGGATATGCTCCCTTCAAGCTGGAGGAGTTGCATATGGATCCGCTGGTAGTGCAGCTGCATCAGGTGGTCAGTGGCAAGGAAGCGGACTTCCTGCAGCGCACAGCCAGGCCGAGGATTAAGCGTTCCACGGTGTACTCCCTCAATGGCGGCGGATCCAGTGCCGCCGCCTTTCGCACCAGCCAAGGGGCCTCTTTCAACTATACCAGAAACTCGGTCACTAAGCTTCTTAGCCGGGAAGTAGGTGACCTATCAGGCCTGGACATGGACTATGCCGAGGATCTGCAGGTGGCCAACTATGGCATAGGTGGTCACTACGAGCCGCATTGGGACAGCTTTCCCGAAAATCACGTATACGACGAGGGGGACGTGAATGGAAACCGAATTGCAACGGGCATTTATTATGTGAGATATGTTCAGAAGACTCCAAAAAATCCTTCATAATAATATTTAATTTCAGCTATCCGATGTAGAGGCCGGTGGTGGCACAGCCTTTCCCTTCCTGCCCCTGCTGGTGACCCCAGAAAGAGGTAGCCTGCTCTTCTGGTACAACCTTCATCCTTCCGGTGACCAGGATTATCGCACCAAGCATGCCGCCTGTCCCGTTCTCCAGGGCAGCAAGTGGAGTGAGTCTTATACACACACCATTTAAAAATATTTCCTATAATTATATATCCGCCAGTTGCCAATGTTTGGATACGAGAACGCCATCAGGACAGAGTTAGACCCTGTGATCTCCAACGTAACCATGAAATCTCACTGCATTACAGGGACTTTGACTGAAAAACTGCCAATCCACTTATTAAAGTAAGGTATTAATTTATTTAAGAAGGCATTCAAACTGAATCCCGGTAGGCCAGGGACTTGTAGCTATCGGAGGTGAGGTTGCAGGGTCGCCGGAACTCCTGATAGCCCGAATGAATCCAGATATTGCCAACTACAAAAGGAACACAAAGTGATAAATAAAAAAAATTAATCATTTAAAAGCAAATAAACTAAGAACAATTAAATCTACATCTGCTTACTTCTCTTGGAGCCAACGATGACTGGGCAACCGGCATGCAAGGTGCGCACATCCACGTCCAGAGAGCGATGCAGGTTGTGCCACATGACCAAGGCTCCCTTCACTGGAGGCAGGAAGACATTTAGCTTAGTGAAGACAGTATAGCCTCCCTGTTCCACATCTGAGAGCTAAACACGGAAAAGAAATGAGTATAAGCAGAATACAAATCTTAAGAATCCACTCACGTAGAACATGCTGGTGGAGATGCGATCTCCCTTATAGTCCTTGGGAAGGTTGACCTCAAAGTAATCGGGATGTGGCTCGTACTGACCACCCACACCATAGTTGGCCACCTGCATCCACTCTGCTCCGGCTATGTCCAGTCCCGAAACGAACTGGATGATCCTGCTGATGGAATTCATCACCGGACTGGTGTAGTTCAGCCATGTCTGCTGACTGACGCGGAGATCTCTCACGGTTCGCGCTCCCCCCTTTCCAGCCACTGCGGATCGGATCATCTCCAGCTTGTCTGCCTCCTCAAAGATGGATAGAATTTGTTCGGAGTTTAGCATTCCATGGTAAACATTGATATCCGGATCCAGATGAACTGGCTCCACCTGAAGGGGCGCTAATGTGTAGTAGGCGTGTCTCTTTCCGTCTAGGAAGCACTTCAAGGGGCTACCAGTTTTCTCCTCAGGCAATCTTCTGCCCTGACACAACCTCGTGTAGTTGGCAGACCAGGAGAATGTCTTCTCCTTGACAATCTTTGCTGGTTCTCTGTTCTCCAGATACCTCTGTGTCTGTTGGGCAGTGTGATTGGGTTGCGGTTCTAGGATTCGGTTGAGGAGATTTCCCGCTCTCTTGGGATTACCCAACTCAAAGTTAGCCAACGCCGCGTACTCCCTAATATCGGACACGTAGCGAGCATGCTGCTGGTCATCCGTTTCAGGGTTTCCTCTAAGGAGGACAAAGGCCTCTTGCAGCCACTCCAAGGAGCGTCGATAATCGCCGAGATCGAAAAGCTGAACTCCAATCTCGTAGCACTCTCGCCACTGCAAGACAGATTCACACAGATAGCCATCGATGTCGCCATCAGCCAAGTGTGAGGCAGAGAGATTGTAGACATTCTGCAATCTGGCCAAGCCTTTCGCGGCTCCCTGGAGCTCCGAGTGATCCGGATAGCCCAAGTCGAGGGTTATGCCCTCCAGAAATTGACGGAATTCTGTAAATACAGCAAACTTATGGTTTGTTTTTGATAATATACAAGAACCCACCTTCTTTGGGCTCATTGGTGACTATGGGTTCGAAGATCACAGCATCCCAGTCCTTAACGAGTCGCTTAATCAGCCTGAAGGCATGCAAAGGGTGGCCCAGATACTCATCCAGGCGTACTTGCTCCATGGCCCACTCATGCTCCTCCTTGATTTGCTCCACATATCTAAAAGATATCTATCTGAAATTATCTGTATCTTAGCTAAGAAATGATAGTATTACCTTATATAAAAGTCAAGTTGCTGCTGCTGCCGTTCCAAGTACGAACGCGTGGCATTTAGTAGCTCCTGCTCCACCTGCGCCAGATCCTGCATTCTATCCACCGATGAGTAGAACTCTCCCCGGACAAATTCGCTCCAAATTAGAAACGAAAATGGTACCACAACCCAGAACCAACTTTGATGAGCCATTTTGGACAAGGAGAGAACCGTTAACGACGGCTGACTGATGGAAACTGCCTCGGGCAGAGCTACCTCCCGCTTCCGAGGTGCAGATGGGGCCAGAGAGTATGATACTCCATTTAGGAACTGTCACGTATCCCAAAAACGCTGTGCAAACAAAGATGCCAGTCGCAGGCACACACAAAGTGATGGAGACAAGTGCTGTCGCTGAGCAAACAACTCGTTCACTCTCACTGCCGTGCCCCAAACTTCGAGACATGTTTAGATGGACAATTTCATAAAATTAATTCTGGAGTACATCGTATTTGTAAAACTAAACGAAATCATAAAGTGTCTTTAAAAACATTCCAGCTTTAGCTTACTTCTTGGGTGGTTGAGAATGTGATCGTATAGAAAGATTATTAAAATTATAAATTCCATTGGTTCTGAATACAACAACCTCTTATTCACAAATCAAATGTCCCACACCATCTGTTAAATAACACTTGTTGTATGCTTTACAAAATTTATTTAAGAAAACCCAAGACAAATATGGGAAAAAAACTATCTATGTTGCTTAGTAGGAGATGCCGGTGTTGTCGCGGATCCAGTCCAGGTAGCCGGTGACGCGGCTGAAGACGGCGGGGTGTCCGGCCTGGCAGCCGGCTCCGGAGCCGAAGGAGGTCACTCCGACCAGGCGGTTGCCGTCGTGGGTGACGAGGGGGCCGCCGGAGTCGCCGCCGCAGGTGGACTTGCCGCCCTGGGTGTTGATGCAGATCATGTTGTCGTGCAGGTTCCAGGAGCGGCTGCAGTCGCTCTGGGACATGATCTGGACATCGACGCTCTGGAGCCAGTCGGGCAGCGGGCTGCCGTCGTAGGTGCCGCCCCATCCGGAGGCCACCGCCCAGTAGCCGGCGTAGCTGTTGTAGCGGTCGTTGCCGCCGGGCAGCTCCACCTTGTTGACCAGGTGCCAGAAGTCCACGTGCGGGGTGCGGATCAGCGAGATGTCGTTGTGCAGGTTGCCGCTGTTGAAGTGGTGGTGCTGGACGATGTTGCCGCTGCCCACCCAGTGGGAGTACTGGGGCTGGGTGCGGATGCTGGCGCCGTAGTTGATGGTCACGCCGTTGGCCCCGTTGGTGCAGTGGGCAGCCGTCAGGACCCAGGTGTTGCCGATGATCGAGCCTCCGCACCACCAGTTGCCTCCGTTGCCGCTGAAGGACAGGCCCACGATGTAGGGCACCTTGCCCTCGTAGGCCGGGTAGCCGTTGGTGATGCGTCCCTGGATGTCCTTCACGGGCACCGGGGTCAGCTTCTCCGTCTGCTCGGTGGCAGGAGCCGGAGCCGGGATGGCGGAGGCACAGGCCACGGCCAGGGCGAGGAATACGAACAGCTTCATCTTGGGTAAGTCTTGCAACTCGTGGTTTTCCCCAGAGGCAGCCGTCTTTTATACCGAAAGCAGAGCCTTATCTTTGCGGAGAGATTAGGTTGGCGGAATGTAAAGTTCAATGGGGCTGTATATTTTGGCCAAATTGCGGGCGAGACAGTCCCGTTGGCTGATAAGTCCTCATTATTATACTTGCAGGGTATGATAATTTTAGTCAGAAGCTTACAACTCAGTGAAAGGAGTCATATATAATAACAAAAGCTAGAACTTGAATTAAAGCATTTTTGGCTTAGCTATGACGATTTTCATGATCGAATTGCAAGGGTATACAAATTTCGGTTTCCCAAAGTTAGCTGTCCTCCTGGTTACAAGGAATTTAAATTAATAATAATATATAAATGCATTAAAATTAAACAAAATATTTTCTAAATAAATTCTCTTTCTAACATATACTCAAAATAAAGGAGTTCTTCTTGTGGTCTATAAAAGTTACTCAATGGATAAGGGATGGTAAGCAAATTTGTTGGGAAAATTTAAATTAAATTGAAAAATTATTAACTAATATAATTTGAACCAAATTTGCACCCAATTTTGGTCAATAAAGGAACACCTTTTATGCAGTTTAATTATAAAACAACTTGCCCTAAAAGCGAATACATTATTAAATATTTGACGTGTTTAACGGCAGCGAATCGAAAATGGAAGCCCGGCCACTCTTGGCCAGCTCTCCTGTCCAGGTGCTGGTCTGATGTTCGATTAGTGGGCGGCGATTCATCAGCCGGAGGGCTCATCCATCAAGTGCGGTAAGTGGAGCTCGGCTGCATCGGCTGCAGGACGATGGGGCCGTGCTGCAGTGTGCGTGGGTATCTGTGTGCTTGCTTGGGTGAGTGGATACAAATCGGCTTAGTGTTGGCAGCTCCGCCGTCCTGTGAATATCCTGCGGCCTCTGCCGCACTAACGAAACTCAATTTGGCTCGGGAGGCGGAAAAGTGCAGGGAAAAGAGCGAACGGCAGCGAAAAATGGCCATCATTATTGCATTTGACAGAAGCGCAGAGCATTTATCCGAAAACTGGAATAACACATAGGGTTTGAATCAGAATCCGATACATATATGGTTACTTTTATGTACTACAAATAATATGGCAACTATGAAGGAACTTTCTGGTTGCACGCCGCCTCAAATCCTCAGAATATATTGCAGCGGAAACAGTCGCCATAATCATAAGAGTAATGGATTGATAGAGATCTAAAATTGATACTGTAAGCCTTATTTAGCCATTTTTATAAAATAACCCAAAAAGAATGAATGAACTCAGTTATCAGCTCGAAATGTCGAACTTTTAAATTTAATAGTAAGAATTCGTTATCAGAAGAGATAGTTGTTAATTTATGGCCAATCTTAACTGATATGCTGCGTAAATCAAACTGATTAACTTAGAATGGTTTCATGAATCGGAGGCGTGTAATTTTCTATTAAAGTTATCAAATCAATTTAAGTTTTCATTGCGAAACTAATGTGTCATGATGGCCGAGATGACAATCTACACAATCTTAGTTTAGCATTCCATAGTATTATAGATTCAAGTTCACAAGTTTCTACTGCACATAAGCTATCTTTAGTTAAGCTTGTAATTATTTGCTAGATAGGTTGTATTTTCCTTAATTAATATGCATTCCATCCATTAACACTTTTTGCATATTTAAGGTAACATCTAATAACTTTTATTAAGGTAACTTTTTTAAAAAGAGAACGTAAGTTCCTTCCACTGTTATGACTATTTATAGGACCTACTTAGTCCCATGTCGGTCCTTAAATCGTTACAGACATCTGTCCACGGTCAAGTACAAGCCATAATTTTAACAAAGAAACCATTTGCACTGGACTTATCAGCCAACCAGATTGTCACGCCCGCAACTCGGCCAAAATATACAGCCCCATCGAACTTTACATTTCGCCAACCTAATCTCACCGCAAAGATAAGGCTCTGCTTTCGGTATAAAAGGGCGGCTGCCTCTGGGGAAAACCACGAGTTGCAAGACTTACCCAAGATGAAGCTGTTCGTATTCCTCGCCCTGGCCGTGGCCTGTGCCTCCGCCATCCCGGCTCCCGTTCCTGCAACCGAGCAGACGGAGAAGCTGACCCCGGTGCCCGTAAAGGACATCCAGGGACGCATCACCAACGGCTACCCGGCCTACGAGGGCAAGGTGCCCTACATCGTGGGCCTGTCCTTCAGCGGCAACGGAGGCAACTGGTGGTGCGGAGGCTCGATCATCGGCAACACCTGGGTCCTGACGGCTGCCCACTGCACCAACGGGGCCAACGGCGTGACCATCAACTACGGCGCCAGCATCCGCACCCAGCCCCAGTACTCCCACTGGGTGGGCAGCGGCAACATCGTCCAGCACCACCACTTCAACAGCGGCAACCTGCACAACGACATCTCGCTGATCCGCACCCCGCACGTGGACTTCTGGCACCTGGTCAACAAGGTGGAGCTGCCCGGCGGCAACGACCGCTACAACAGCTACGCCGGCTACTGGGCGGTGGCCTCCGGATGGGGCGGCACCTACGACGGCAGCCCGCTGCCCGACTGGCTCCAGAGCGTCGATGTCCAGATCATGTCCCAGAGCGACTGCAGCCGCTCCTGGAACCTGCACGACAACATGATCTGCATCAACACCCAGGGCGGCAAGTCCACCTGCGGCGGCGACTCCGGGGGCCCCCTGGTCACCCACGACGGCAACCGCCTGGTCGGAGTGACCTCCTTCGGCTCCGGAGCCGGCTGCCAGGCCGGACACCCCGCCGTCTTCAGCCGCGTCACCGGCTACCTGGACTGGATCCGCGACAACACCGGCATCTCCTACTAAGCGACAGATAGATAGATTCCTTGCCCATATTTGTCTTGGGTTTATCGTAAATAAATTTTCTAAAGCATAAATCCTTTGTTTTAAATATATTTGATTGAATTAACTTGACCATTTTGTACACTTTCTATTTAAAAAAATAATAAAGATGAACTGCTCTCAAGATGTGCTTTCAATTTGGATTTTATTGCAATTTTTTCTACTATTTAAACTAGGCAAATATACAAAAGTAGATAAATTCCATATGTGTCTAAGGTATAGCTATATAGAATGGGCTCCTTGGAGGGGGAACCGATAAGTAGAAGAGATGCGGGCGCCTCCGGGCTGGATGCTGTGTATTTACAATAGGAATTCGATGGCCGAGCGCAGGATGAGATTCCGCATTAAGATTCGTTGCATTGCACTAACTACATCAATGCCTAGATGGCGAAGTCGCCGTGGTCCTCGTCCAGGGAGCAGGGTCTGCGGAACTCCTGGCCCCTCTCGTGAATCCACTTGTTGGACACTGTGAAAAGTGGAATTGAAATAAATAAAATTAAATAAAACAAAACAAACAAATGCGTAAATGTAAAACTCACCCCACTTGGTGCCTGTCAGGACGGGGCAGGCTGCATGTCGGGTCCTCAGATCTCCCTCGCCATCTCTGTGCAGGTTCATCCAAAAGGCAGCCGTGCCCTTTTTGGGAAATAGAGCGGCGTGGAGGGATGTGAAAACGGTGGCACCGCCCTGCTCCACATCACTCATCTAGAGAAAATATTTGAAAATATTTTATTTTGTTCAGCAAAAGTCCGCACAAACTGAAATGCATCTGCCCAAGTAAACCGTAAACAACATGCAAACCCTAAGGCTTCCCATAATTGAGTTTTTCTTCCTAAATTCAGTTGAATGATTCCCCGGCAAATGAAACTGCATTAGCACGAAAACAACCTTTGTGTGAATGTTTGCCTTTTCATTGATATTTTTGTGGCCATTGTGCGTTCTCCCTGCACTCAGGGCTTTGAAAATGCTGAATGGTATGCCTCAGTGTTGCAGCCCACGTTGATTTCTATTTATATATAAGCCTTCACTAATGACTTCTGTACATGGGCGGTGGAAAAAGAAACCCCATGAAACATTATAAGCTCCTACATAAAAGGCGCATGTGTTTCGGATTAATTTGCGATTTTTCCCAAACAAAAACTTGCAATTAAATGGACAAACTTACGTAGAACAAGACCGTGGCAATGCGGTTGCCCAAGTTGAGACCCTCAAAGGCGCGCTTCTCCTCTTTCTGTAACAACAAAGAGCAAAAATATATAAAAATAAACCAATTTAACCAAAGCTAAAATAATCCCCAAGGGAAGCACTCACCCGGGCAAAGTCAAAGTGCGGCTCGTAGTGACCTCCAATGCCATAGTTGACCACCTGCAGCTCCTCGGCAGAGTCCATGTCCAGACCAGTCATGTCTGCTGTGCGTTGCACCACCGTTTCGATGACGGAATCCTCCTGGGTCTTCAGCCAAGCAGACTTGCTGATCCTATAGTTGGCCGTCTCCAAAGCTCCCGTTACGGAATTCTGGACGGTGGCTCGTCGGAACCGAGGGCGGGCCATCCGCTTGATCAGCTCAATCTCGCTGTCGTACATGGCATCGTGGTAGATCACAATATAGGGATCCATGTGGGCCTCCTCCAGCTTCATGGGTCCAATACGCAGGAAGGGCACATTGTTGGTCACATAGCGACACCGCAAGGGTCGCAGATCCGTGGGCGAGGGCTTCAGCTCACCACGGCACAGCATCTCGTAGGCTCTTCTCTCGGTAATGTCGTACACACTCTTGGTCACGGGCTAAAATAAAGATATTAATAAGAAGTTTAAATTGCAGTTTTTCTTCTTAATTTGCTAGACATCTTACCAAATCGGACTTGGGAATCTCGTCGGTACCATCGTCACCCTTCATCTTCCTCTGCTGCTCCTGGCTGGCAATCTCCTTCTCGTAGAATTTCTTGTTGCCATTGGCCCGCTCATGGTGGGGCAGCAGCTGGAGCAACTCATTGGTCATGGTCAAAGCAGTCTCTATATTTCCTAAAAGTAAAAATAATTAAAATAAATACGTTGGAGAAACATTGAAGCTTATTTTGCTTGAAATTCTCTCTTAATGCGCTCTTTATTTATTAAACAAGAAAGGCATTAGAACCAACTCTAACATTAAACGACATAAAATTGTGGCATAAATATTTATGCAGGACATCGGTAAAAAATCCTTATTGAAAGGCAACCCGCACAATTAATTCTTTAGACCTTTGTCTGTCTGGGGTTAAGGGTGATGCGAGACAAGGGGTTCAAGTGTGATGCGCCACTAAACAAACATGACTCCGCCTGAAAGTATGCCACAGTTTCTTTGCTGCTTGTGGTGAGTTTTTCACTTTGAAAGTTTCTCGTTTTATTCGTTTGTTTCTTGTTTTTGTCGAGGCCAGGCCATCGAGTCGATTGAATTGTTGGCAAACTTTGCAAGCTGCGCACTTATTTATTCATTTGTGTCCAGGACGAAGAGACCATTTATCCCCGGCCTTGGCTTATAAGTTAGACAGGGAAGTGGTGACAACTAAGTAATAGGGATATTGGAGGAAAGTAGATGAAACCCTATGATAAATAGATACCTAAAGCCTTGAGGAAATGGTTTTTGGGTTCACTTTTCAATTGAAAATAATAAAGAAAGATATGGTGATTTATTAAGCAAGCTGTATAGAATTCATAACACTTTTCTGAACTGTATAAAGGTTATTATAAATTATATTATTCAACCAACTTTTTAAGGTCCCTAAAGTTCCACTACAAAAAATTGTCACATTTCCCTGCCATCACTGACTCCCAGCAGCCATAAGCTTTAACCTCCACATCGACCTCAACTTTTGAGGTCCTGTCGGCGACAGGAATTTAAATTTGCATCTCCCGACACATGTGTGCCATGCTGGGAAAAGGGGAAAGCGGACCTGGAGTGCGGAAAAGCCTGTCACTTTCCTCGAGGGCGGGCCCATTTGTGTTGTTTTTCCAGCACAATATGGCGACACTTCCACTCCGCCCATAAATCGTGTTTCCTCTACACAAAAGTGGTAAGGAACACCGTCCCCGGGGGCCACACAGATACGAGTACGTGTGCTTTGAGACAACTCCTTGATGAACGCAATCCGGGGTAATAAGACGTTAATAAACCAGCCTGAGTCTAAGCCAAGGACGTGCTGATCCCGGCCAGCTCTCCGTTCTACGTGATTGCTCTTGGCCGACACTACGGAAGCAACATTGTCGCTTTGGCTGGCTGCAGATGGCCAACACTTTATCGCACTTAATGGAGGGCCCTTTGGAGGGACTCCACCTGGCCGTGGCCACCTGGCGGCAGAAGGAGCAGGGCCAGAAGCTGGGGACAGAGTGCAATTTCCTGCAGTCAAATGGACCTCGAAAGTGCCATGCAAACGAGCTGGGACAGAAGGGAGAATGGACAGCAGGCACTCTGAGAATTTAATTACCAACATTCAAGGAAGAATGTCTCAGAATTTTCAGAAGTGAACCTAAGAACTACTAGTTTCAGTTTAAGATAATTCATTTAAGTAATTAATTTTAAATTCTTAAGGACTGTTACAGTTTTGTACTTATTTTTTGTTACAAATATTTTTCCAGGTGCAGCTCCCACTTTAGGGACTGAGAGAAACAAGCAAAAGTGGACAATGCCGCCTGCACTTACCCTCCTTGTAGGTGGAGAAGGCCAGATACTCGAGGACATCGGCCTTGGTGAAGCTCTGGGTGTGGTTGTGCGGCTCCTCCAGCATGCGGGCCATCGCCTCGTTCATCCAGAGGACCGTGTGGTGGTAGTCGTGGTTCACGTACGACTGTCGCCCCAACTCGAAGCAGTCGTCCGAGGACATCTCCGTGCTGCAGCATGGCAAATTGGTCAGTAAAAATCCCGGGGATTAAGCGACAGTTATCCAATTTGGAAGGTGTCTCATTTGGACAAATATAAAGTTGAAAACAGCAAGCCAAACTCTCACCTGTACTGAATCCCGTTGAGCTTGCCGCGCGCCACACTGGAGGTGTCCAGCTGATAAGTGTCCTGCAGGCGGAGCAGTGCCACCGCTGCCCCATTGAGATCCTCGTCGGAGGGAAACTTGAGAATACTGCGATACTGGGTGATGTTCTGCACGAACTCCGTGCCCACGTCATGCTCTATAAGGTTCTCCACCTGGCGCCAATCGGTGGTCAGCCGCTTGGTCAGCAGGTAAGCGTTAATGGGATTGGACACGTAGGCGGTGATATCGCCAGAGGCGTCCGAGTGCTCCCTTTGGTACTCGTCCATTTTGCTGGAAGGGATCAGAAAGACCGAGAGAGAGAGTGAGTGAGGCAAAGTTAGCAGACAGTTCACTAAGTGCTTTTCGCGAGCAGGCAAATTGCATTAAAGTTGGTCGAAGGGAAAGCTTAAACTTGGCCAGCAAGAAACGGACCAAGTCCTTGGGCAAAATCAATCCGAGACTCAACCGAGTTGCTCTTCGGTAACTTGAGTATTTATCAATAAGTGAGCGGAAAAACAATAAGTTTAAGTGCGGAAAAACCAGCAATGTTTTTACTATTATTCCACTCAAAGTGTTGTTTGACTTTTAACGAGTTTTGCTTTACTTGTCGTGTGGAATTTTAACTTGAAAATAAATACGGTACAGTAACTTAGATTTCTCTCCTAAAATGGTATATTTACTAAATACGTAGAATATATCTTAATTTAACTGAGAAATTAATATGGTCTATCATAAAATAAAAAATATAAAATTCTCTCCAATTCCATTAATAAAACTCATATTTATTGGTATTCCAGTGCCTTTATTTTATGCTTTTAATAAAACTAGGAGTGAACAATAAGTTAGTAGCTCATAAAAGTTATACAAATAAAACAAATTATAATTTAGAAATAAGTACAACCCACTTAGTATATACAGTCGTTAGCGGATGGTGATCTTCCTTTGATTACAAATCTAATACTTTGTTTTTTGGTCTTTTAGCCGTTCGGTGTGCCAAGTTCTTCTCGAATTAAAACTAGTTACAAACTACATTTAATTATTAACCGATTTTTTAATTTAATTAAACCACATTCACTCGGTTATCTGGCGGAGGACGGTGGCACCACAACGTTCCCAGCACGCCCAAGCCGATGAAGAACATGGTGAAGGTGGAGAGTCCCAGGATAACCCCAGTGGTCACGTCGTGCAAAGGCAGTCCTGGGAATGGATCCAGCACGAGTATAACCAGCAGGCCGCAGGACTTGAAGAGGCAGAACACGGTAACCAGGATATAGCCAGAGCTGTAGCTCCGATTGGGCAGCCACTCGCAGTGACGCGACTTGAAGCCCAGAAAACCAAGTCCTATGCCGCAAAAGGAGGCCACCAGGCCGAACTGGAGGTAAAAGGCTTTGCCAAACTGTGGGAAAAAACCAAGGAGGTTACTACAAGGATACAATTTAAAAGTAATCTTCAGGACTTACGTGAGCTATCATGTAGATGGTGAGGCCCGCGTTCATGGTGCTGCCCAGAACGAGCATCAGGGAGACGACGGCCAGCGTGATGGTGGCATTGGCCAACTTCTGCGTGTACGTATTATTATTCTTCGATACCTTTCCCTGGATGCTGCTCATGTCCTGCTCGAGTTCCCGCTCCTGCTCCTGTACCCGGGGACTGATGACGGCCATGGAACGATCCGTCATCTGCAGCGGAGCCGGTGGCTTCACCGTCTCATAGTGGAGTCGCTGCGGAGACAATCGGTTGGGGCGCAGCGGCAAGCTTGGCGGCGGTCCTGCCGCCTGCTGGCTCTGGTAGATCTGCTGGCTCTTGTAGATCTCCAAACGGCGCTCCAGCTGCAACTGCTCATGGTGGGCAGCATTGCGGGGTGTGGAATGAGCTAACCTCGGCGGCGGCTGCATCTTCCTGGGCGTGATCAGGAGCTCGTGCAGTGCCCTTGTTGCCGCCGCTGCATTCCTTTGCTGCGGAGTGGAGGTCCTGGCCGCAAACTGCTGACTCAACTCCGAGTTGCTCAGGCAAGTCTCCTGCTGCTCCTGCTCCTCCGGATAGTCATCTTCATCCGCATCCGTGGGCACCACTGCATATCGATGGGCCCTACCGTTGTGCATTTGTATAATCTCCTGGTTCTCGTCCACCAGCTCCTCATCCTCCGCCGTGGGCACCATCTGGTACCTCTGGTTGCTGTTCTTGTCCACAATCAAGAAGGTCTTGCTCCCAAAATCGCTGCTGAAGGCGCTCTTGAGCTGAGTTTGATTGGGATTTTGGTTGTTATTATTCCTATTGTTCCTTGTCTTAATGGGTTGGTTGAGGCTAGGCGGCAAGCTGGCAAACTGGGTCTCCTGGTGCGGCTCCTCGTGGAAGGAGTGCGGCTCCTCTTGCTCCTCATGCAAGCCATGTCTGGAGCTATAGCAATCCAGATTGTCTTGGGATCTGGCCAACCTCTGCGCTGCCTGTCCCGGCACAATGGCATATCGGCCAGCTCGACTTGTGTTGAGTTCTTCGAGGGGCACCAAGGCATAGCGGCCAGAGGAGGCAGTCTGCTGATTGACAGGATATACCTGGGGTTTGCCAGGATAAGGATATTTCTGCTGCTGCTGCTGCTTATGCTGATTGTGTTGCTGTTGCTGTTGCGGCTTCCTGGCCACCGATCGAGTGGAAAGGCTTCGCTGGATGCGCAAAGGACCTTCGCGAGGATCACGCGTGTTACGCGGCGGAGAAGGTCCGAAATTCAGCTGTAAACTTCGATTGTAAATGGACTCCGCTTGGCCACTGGGAACGGGATAGAACTCGCTGTTCTGGCAAAAAGCCGGATTGGTATAATTATGCTGCGACATGCTGATCGCACTGTACTACTGCCACTTTTTAGGGGATGATCTTGGAGTAAGTTTCACTTTTCAACTGGGCTTAAGTATAAGATCTTGTTAAGAAGTTATTTTAAGTTCACTTTGGTACTGGTTTCTTTATAGTAAATATCTTAAAGAACTGATATTTGGTAGCTGCCACTTGGTTGCTGCCTTTCTTTAACAAATTTATATAACTTCCAAGGAGTGTTTCCACTCTCGCACAACCGCTCGCCTCGAGAACTGCGACTCAACTGAGCTGAGGAGCCGTTCCAGGTCGCAGCTCCTCGACTTCCTCCACTTCCTGCGCCGGCGTGCAGCCGAGTGGATCCTCCCTCCCCTTCCACTGCCACTGCCGCAGCCGCAGCCACTTCTCATTTACTCGAACTTGTAGTACATAAGACACCCGTACTTTGGTACAATGAACGACTGTGTTTGGCGCGTTCCATTAGGCCAGAAGTTGAGGAAACATCAAAACATCTGCTCCTGCGCAACGGCCACAGCGACTTCTATGGGGGTTGAAACGCATTCGGGGCTCCGAACTCAGACTCGAAATCAACCATCAAAAAGGCAGGAGCAGCCGGCGTTCCATTCGGTTCGCTTTATCAGCGTTTTTAATTCTTATTTACCAACTCATAACTGCAGAGCGATCCCTCCGGGCTTTAGTTCTGTTTTGATACCACTTACAGGGGAATTAGAGGGTATGATGTATCGGGTTCATCAACTTTATACATATAACTTAACGTTATGTCAAGCTATAGGGGAGTTTTGTATATAAGGCCACACATAATAACTATCAAGAGGCCTTGAAATATTTTCACATAAGAGAAACACCTTTCAGGCTAAGATAACTACTATAAATATGGAAAACGTTGTCTTTTTCATTCATATACTTTTTTTAGAAATACCAGTTGCTTTCTAAGCATAAAGAAAAAAAATTATACAGCATTTATTAGATGACTTTCATTCATAAAATTTTGATTGACATTTTTCTATAAATTATAAAGTTTATCAGCAGCACCACTTGTTTGACAAATATTTTTAGCAAACACTAAAGCTGTATCAGGTTTTTATTTAAACAGTTTTTAAAGCACACTTTAAGTGCATAGTTTGTGAGCAGAACAAAAGAACAAAATAGTTTAGTTTAATATGCACATATTTTAGGCATAAAGAAGTCGTGTCATAAACTAGAGCTACCAAAGTTTTAAGCAAATCAAGTTTTTATATTTAAGTTTAATTATGACTAAACATCTTTTACTTCTGAAGAACTCAAGAGTTATAAAAAAATAAGTAACTCAATCATTTGAGATACATATTTCACAATCACAAATCAAACCATACTAAAATTCTATGGAAACACTTTTCCAGGAATTCTATTAAGTCTACTACAATTATTTTAGGAAATTCACAAAACAGATAGGGAATTTTTGGAAATATTAATTAATATAATTAAAAAAATTTATAAAGCTAGTCACTTATTTTTCCAGAAACTGTGCAGATTCAATAAATATATAAATATATAATATAATGGCGTGCTATGTTTTTGCTTCCAAATATCTTTATAATTTTCTTTATAACTTTCACAAATGAAACTTCTACGAAATCTCTCTTAAATCTATTATTAAATTTAAAAATGTATACATAATCAGAGGTATTTTATTGTCGGTCATAATCTCTATCAAAAATATACTTGTTCGCTTCTGTTGTTTGTGCACACAAAAACCTTCCCTTGAGGGCCACCCCTCCTGCATTGCGCTGCTCAAGCGACCGTTACATTTCGTATTCGTAGGCCACCTCCATCCAGTTTCAGGTCCATATATAGGAGTGTACATATATGTACATAGACATCCCTATCCCAATACCAATTCCCAATTTCCCATTTCCCGCCTGCATATGCATATTCTCGGCGACATCCTTTTGAGCCCCCACAAATTGAAAGCGCGCGAGGCATTGTCCTTTTGTCCCGCTGCGTTGGCCAATTTAATTGGCTTTTGGCCAGAGGTACTAGGGCCCAAGGCCGAGAGGCAGACGCTGCTTGACCAGCATTCAAAACAAATCAAAGTGACGGAGAAACTGTTAAACGGATTAGCCACAAATTGCAGTCACTACACAGCAAGAAATATAACATTAAAGTCAAAATAATCTTGAGTACTACTAATGTAGAGTTAAGAAAATAATAGATATAAGACATAATAAACTATCTAGCAAGCCAAATATATAATTTACTCTTGTATATTTTAATTACGATCTTATTTCCCTATTTTTCTTTGCGTGCATGCCAGCTGGCCAGTTGGAACATTTAAAGCCGCATTAAAATTTAAACTCCGGCAGACGGCACGCGACACGGGCGGCTCACAGGGACAGATGACGAGAGGCTGCATCCGAAGGATTCGCAAAGGCAGAGACAGGGACAGAGACAGCCAGCGCAGGGCAATGACAGCGCACAAGGATAACGAGACAGGGACGGCAAATGCGAATGCTATAAAGTCAGTGTCAGAGACAGAGATAGACACAGCAGGCACACAGCTGTCAGCTGTTTTGTGAGGATCCTGTCTCATCCTTTGTTGCGCCAAAGGGACAGCCGGAGAAACAGAAACAGCTCGAGATATAGAGATACAGGAACCGCCGCTGAGCTGCCAGATACAAGATAGATCCTGTGAGCGCCTGGCGTTGTGGCATTATTTGATTAGGGGAGTTGTCGCACCGCATCCTGCAGCTCCTTTGAGCTGTGCGCTCTGAGCTCCCCCATTTGCTTCCGCCGCCAGTTGCACATAGATCCCCTCGCACATAAGCAAAAGATGTGTATCTGCAATCATCGGATACAGATAGATGTGTATAAAGTACTAGGTGCTACGTGCAACAGCTGCCACTCGCACGTGGCAAAGGCAATTACCCCGAGTGCAGGCGGCTACCTGAACCCGAACCGCCTTTGTTTTCCTCTTTCCCCATTTCCCGACTAGAAACATCTTGCCACCATTTGCATAAGAAATATTTATGCTAAATTAACGAGCTTGAGGCATCGCCCCAGAGCCAGTTCCGTGGGCCCTGCACACGATCAAACATCAAGAGCGACTTAACCCGCCATAAATCGTGGAGAAAGGTTTTACTCCGCTTTGGTTGTTCCCGCTGCCTTACCTTAATTAATGCATAATTATGCCTGTTGTTTTGAAGTCGTAAAATTACTAGCCTTCTAATTGTGATTTGGATTATTGGAGCAAGTCTTGCTATAATTTTAAATTGGATTTTAAAGTTAACTAAGCTTATATATATTCTCTTTCAAGAACAAGAACTAATTGCTGACCTTCAAATAAAACATTTAGTATTTAACACACTCCACTGCTCACAATATATTAGTCTGTGCATTTAAAAGGTTTTATTTAATTAAATGTTTTAAATTTTAACACGAATTCAGCCACCCTTCCTTTCAGCTTAATTAACCTTAAAATATATTAAATTACCAGCGCGAAACATTTTTTTGCAAGCTGTGCTGCTCCCGAAAGTTCCCAACTGAAAGGTCAATTTGATTACGCATAATTAAATGGAAAGGAAACCTTTATTATGTATTGGTAAACTAATTGGTAATGGTATTTGGATTTTAGTTATTTGCAAATAACAAAATATCCCAAAGCACAAATGGTCAATAATTACTTTGTATTAACAAATGAAGGCAATTGCTTTAATGTGGAAAAATAAAGTGTGATTTGCCAACCAATATTTCTTCATGTTAAATGTTTACAAATAATTTCAAATACATTTTTGTTACTGTAAATGCCAGTAACAAATGCCTGAGGAAGTTCAATAATTAATAAGCTCATATACTTAAATGCTCCAAATTGACAAGGCTTTGAGCACACTTAATATTAATAATATAAAGTCCAACTTTAGGCAACAAATACTCACTTTTTGAGAAAATTCAGCTTGTTCTCCTGCGCGCGTACGTAGCGCTCGAGATAGGTTATCAGTACGGATTCAGTCTCAAGTAGTTCTTCCATCTCCGCCAGGGCCGTGTACACCTCCGCGTCCACAGGCACGCCCACAAAAAGGAAGATGATGGAGAGGAGGAGGGCTCCATGGGGATTCATCAGTCGCCAGTCCGCTGCCATTTTAAAGTCTGCTAAAAAGGAAAAACATATAAAAATCAAGGAAACCATAAGCCTCAATGTTTGTAACGAAAATACTGGGGAGGGGCATCGATTTTCTGGCCTTAAATCTCCGACCATGTGTAAAGAAGAAGCTCTTCCTCCCGCTACCCTGAACTCACTGAACTCGAAATTGAAGTCGACTTACATATTGATTAAAATCGTTGCCGAATTATATCTTTTTAGTATTCCCCCAGCTGAGAGGGGCTGGGCATAGGGATGAAGACAAGCTGTTGCTTGGGTTTTCGACAGTTTTGGCAATTTATTTTAATGAGCGCTTTTTAATTTGACCTGCCATCGAGCGATTGTTTTATGGCGATGACTTTACTGCGCTCGCAACGCGCTGACGACGACAATAAAACGGGTCCGAATTGTGGGACACTCGCCAACCAACCGAGGGAGATGCTCTTCAAAATGCAAGTATCTGTATAAATTTACTTTGCCCCAGCATCAATTTACAATTTAATATTCCCTTTACTGCTGCCGCTAGTTAACGTGCACTGGCACGCATACCACAGAGGGGAGATACATCTATAGATACTTCCATTTGCATCTCAATAAGTTAAAGAAGCTGTCCCAGAATGCTTTAAAAATACAACATTTTATTATTTCTCTATTCGAAAAGTGGGCAAACTTTTAAAAACATGTGTCAACCATCTCTCAGAAACATGGAAACTATTGCAAATACTTGCGTGGAAATTGATACTGAACCATTTTTTTTTTTTGGCATGCTATTTCATTAATACTTAACTTTTGACAGCCAATTCCTTAATAATACCACCTTTAAAAAGATTTAATTTAAATATAACTTAATATAATTATTCAATTTATAACCTGGTTAAGTTCAAAAACCATTTTTTACAGATCCTCCATTGCCTAATGAAATATATCCCTGAGACATAATCTCATCATGTTTATTCCAGCCAATGTACCTCCCATCTATCTCGCCTGACAGGAGGAACAGCATTTAAAGCATTCGAGTTTAATTCCAGTTCCGTTTTTGTGTTCAAACGGAACACATACATAGATTGTGGCTTAGTTAACGTGCCAATAAATTTTAATTGATATTAATTAGCGGCGCGCTGTTAATTCGCATCTTTAAGATAAACGCGCACCGCCTCGTTGTGTGGCTCTCAATTTGCATACCGAAGAGGCTTGACTGCTCCACAGCTCTTTGTTTTGCCCCGAATTACGACGAGGACCTGTCCAAAGGCCACAAGGTCGAATTGGGCCCGCATGTCTGCCGCCTTCTGATGTATGCCCTTCAAGGAACGGCAAGGCTCTGAATAATTAATCGGCACTAATTTATTTCCCAAAGTCAAGACTCCGTACTTGAGAAGGTAATTGCTCACATTAATCAGTCACTCGGAAGATAAGATCTTTTATTAATAAGCGGCATTTTGGCCAAACACTCTTGGCCAGAATTATGGATGCCCTGGGCGAGTGCGATTTATGTCGGCTAACATGTGTTAAGCGACAGCGGAGATGTCAGCAAATATTAAATAATCCCGCCCAGTTTAATGGCCCAACCGGTTAGACGCTTTCGGAACTATTTAAATTTCCATTTTACACTGAGAAAATCACCCCAATCGGTTATAAAATCCACAATAAATTTAATTTAAGCAATATATTTATCTTTTTTTAGATTTTTCAAAGTGTAGAGACCACAAAACCGCAAAGGTTGTAGGCACCACAAAAGGGCTTTAACCCCATACTTCGTTGCTCAATTATTCTTTAGATTTAAAGATATATGTCAAGAATAAATCATTGTTAAGTCAGTAACTTTTTCCCTCCATCCACTTGAAGTTTCTCGCTGTGCTGGCAGTCGGATCAGAACCAGAGCAACTTTGTGCTGCGACTGCCATTAAATTTTACGATCCGGTCATTCAATTCCATTTAACTCATCAGCTCTTTTTCAATTTTGGCTTGTTCCACGTTTAGATAGATACGGATAGATACCGGCTAACTTGGCCCTGCATCTGTTTCTGTTGCCTGGATTAATCGGGGTTCAAAGAACTCCGTTAGTTATGCAAATGTATCTCACAGATACGCGTGGCTGCAGCAGAGATCAGAAACGACAGCGAACAGAAACCTTTCATTGTGAGCGATGACCAAACCTTTAACGGTAAATCAAAATCCCAGTCCCCAAGCCGAGTTACACAATCAAACTTATTGAAATGCAAATACAAATTCATCCAGAGATTCCCCTCCCTCAGCACTCGGTGCAAATGAGCAATGTTGTGCTTTCACAGGGTCATCGAACTCGATCGGTAGATCGCTTTATGCTCCACATAAAGAGTGAACCAAATATTTTGCTTTAATCTGCAAGAATTCCGGAGTGCAGCGGAATGTTTGTTGCAATGAGTTGCAGAATTTATGCCACAGAAGTTTAAATTACCGGAAAAAGAACGACCACCCACGCAGAAATTGCTGAAATTGACGGTGCTGAGGCGTTTTTTTAGCAGTAAATATTTAATTTTATGTAAATTTCATTGCATAAACACTCCTTAATAAATATTTTATGAGTATAATTTAAAGGAACAAATAACATTCATTCCTCTCCAGCACAAACTCTTTACTTCTTCTTATTAAGCCCAAAACTAATAATATATAATTCCAAAGTTATCAAAATTCAGCTACTTACTTTACTTCAACATCTTCTAAAGTAATAATTTCCTTAAACCCTGCGATTATTTTAAATACTAATTAAGACGGTTGTCACTCTCTGTCGCCCGTTGAAATAATCTCAACTATAACTGTCAGTATATTAGCGATAATTTGGCTGTATAATGTATAACATCTTTATGGTAATATTCGAAAAAAATTGAATGAATACCCAAACATTAAATTCAATTCGCTGCAATAAATGATGAAATTTACGAGTGGCAATCTCGCTTATGTAGTTAGCACATTACCCTGGTTCCCGAGACCACAAAAAAGGCAATAAAACTACCTGAGCGTGTATTGAAATATATATCTATATATATTCCGTCGTTGTTTTATGTGCAGAAGCACCTGCCAAGTTGTCTGAACAATTCAACGCCACTCGACACTGGATTACTCACATTTCTGGTCGATCAAAATTGATGGGGCCTCCGTAAAGTCGAAACACGAATCGAACGGGATATGCAAAATTTAATTCAATATTTAACAGGGAATGCACAAATAAATTGTGGGGTGACCGTTGGCAGGCGGCTGGTGAAATGTCAGGCAGCTCTAATTACCATAGACAGGCTATGGCTGCGGTTGGTTTCCCCTGAAATTCCGAATTCCGGACTGAGAGATGGCCAGGACAAAGGCTGAAATTGGATTTCACATTTTACCAAACCTAATTGGCAGTAAATTGCAAACGGCAGTCGGGCGGGAGGGAGCTGAAAGTTGATATGGTTACGGAAATTAATGCATAACCGAGGCAAATTCGATTTCAGAGATTTCGCATGGCAAGAAGCCGTGGATTTTCCTTGAACGGCATTTTCATCGCATCTTCTCCTCATGGCTAGTTGGGCAAACTAATCTCTCAATCAATATTCATTCACGCCTCATCATCATCACCGAGCAGAGTTTTTGCGGTGAGATTCGTGGTGTAATGAAATGGACTTTCATCATCGACGGATTGCATTTTCACAGATGCAACAAAACTGCAGGCGGAAAACTGCAGACGGAAAACTGCTGGCTAAAAACTACTGCCTGCAAATGAAAACGAAAAGCCACAGAGAATTGCCTCGGCAAAGCTGGCTCAGCAATTTTGGCTTGCGTGCCGCGTTTCATTTTCGAGTATTCTGGCCTTTATGCAATTCCACCAGCTGCTAGCCTCTTCTTTTCCCGGCACTACACTTTCCGAAGAAAAGCCAAGTGGAAAAAGTTTTCAGCTTTTGTTCAGCAAAAAATTTGTTATCTGGCGCTCGCCTGCAATTAAGTTATGAAATATTTTTTGTGCAAAACGCTGACTAAGCTCATTCCCCGACCCACTGACTTACTGGGCGAAGTTGGGAGGAACGAAACAGAGTAGGGAAGCGATGGTTGGACGGGTAGTTCGCCCGGATACGTAGATACACAGATACTTTAGTTCGATGTGACAGGCGCACCCACATTACTCGCCACGTATCTGGCCAGTCAGCACCTGTTTCCTCACCTGTGTGCAGAAAGGTGTCCTTGCTGTCACAGTAAAGTGAGTATAAAAACGGACTGTCAAACGATGACCTGGTTGAGTGTCACTCGCTGTGATTTCTATTGAATGGAACGTGGAGATAATATCCCTCATGTAAGTAAGGAATTTACTGTGCCATAGCATAGATAGTCTCTGTGTGTCCACTTTGTGGAGGCTAACCTGTGTTTCACCTGCCGCTCACAAAGGGGGGTCCCCTTATCATGAGCATTTTCCTATTTCCCTGCTTCCTGACAGTCGTATTTTTCCCGCGACACTTTCGCTCAAATGAAACTGTCAACAGGCGGCACAAATTCTATGAAATGCAACGGGACAATTTGAGCGCACACAACATCATTATTCAGGTGCAAGTGCTAAGGGTACCTGCTGCTTCCTCCCCCCGCCAAGAGGTGGCTCTATTGGCCGGGCTTAGCTTTAGTGGGCGTTAAACGTTGGCAAGGCCGACTGCGCTCCGTCGTGACCCCCACAATGTCGTCCATCAATTTTATGACCGGTCCGAGGGAGTTGAGGAAGCTTTGGCCGTCGGAGAAGCTACAGAGGCTGTGTGGCCGAAGCGACCAAGCGCAGATGGACGGGGCCAAAACCATAACTCAACCAACAGTAGTCAACACTGACATTTATGAGCCACCGAAAGCAGACACATAACTGTGCATCCACAACCAATTTGGAACTAAAAAAAACAAAGCTATAGCCAGTGCACTGAGAGAATTGTATGTTTACAAACATTTCCACAGAATAAACTAATATAAGTGTGAGCTAAAAGGCATTTATATTCCAATTATATAGTTTACAATAAAACAAACTTATTTCTTTAAAAATACAACTCTTAATATGTTTAATTTTAATTTGCTGTATTCAAAACATATATCAATTTAGTTCCAAGTGTATCCATGTCACGTTTTGGTTCAAATAATACTGCCCACACATTTTCAAGTTATAAAAGTTACTGCAAAGCATGATTGAGCACTTTTTATTTGAGAAAAGCCAGAAATTCGTCTGATAATTGCAAGTCATTAACGTCGTTTGCTGAATTAAGTCTGGCGTCTTCTTGAAATTTTAAACAAGACATCCGTTGCGAAACACGTTTTCCTAATGACGTTTAAATTAATCTTAGTTGGAGCAAATTCAAGTCTCTGAATGTATTATTTATCTTTATTGGAGACGGACGCTGACCAAATATTATGAATATTAAAAGTGTTGTTGAAGCACGTGACATGATGGAGGAGCCATTAATTAATAATTTCCTGATACTTAATGCATTTTTAAATTATTTAAGGCACTTTAAACCATTAAAGAAGATAAATAAAAATAAATAAAATATTTAATCCAAATACTCAGCTGAATAATGGGATTTCCAAGGAGATCTTTAAAAAACTAGTTTAGTTTAATTTATGGCGCATGTCAAAAATCTATTCAGTGGGTAGAACACTTTACTCCCTAAGCAAACATGATTATCAAATCATGTTTATTAATAGTTGAATTAATGAGTGCATTTATAGGAGGATTCGTTATTCTACTATAATAATAAAGACATTCTAAAGAAAATGTATAAAGATCAAAGTTTATTATAAACACAATCTTATTTGATTTGAAAGTCAACTAAAGCAATTTTGTGCTACTTAAGTTCTGTTTAATAATTGTTTATAGCTTTAATAGGTGCTAATATCTTCACTATATCTTCAGTGTCTAATCAGTGGAATACCAGTTTTATTGCAAAAAATTAAGCACGACGTATTTTGAGGTGGGAAGACTTTTTATCTCTTATTAATTAATTGCACATTATTAATATGGATGAAGGATTATTAAGCGAGAATTAGAAGTGAATATATTTTAATTTTAGAAATAATTAAGCGCTGTTTATAAGAAAAAGAGACAACATATCTTTAAGAAGACAAATTGTATATTTGTGTATTTCCGAAACAAATTCCATTTCAATGCCAATAAAAATGCATATTAATTAATTTAAATATTTTTTAGACAAAATTCGAATGAAAAAGAGATTGTTAAGGCAACTAATAGGTAGTTTTTTGTTTAAAAAATTATGTTTTTAATTCTCTACTAGTTTTTATTTAATTTCTAGAGCCTATTTTTTCTCACTGTACCTGCTCTTTGTGTGCTTGGCATTTGTCTCTTGGTGGAAATCGTGAAAATTGTTTAGGATTGTCGCCTCTTTGGGGCAGTTGGCGTTAATGTGGCACGAAGTCTGTGTGTCTGAGTCTGAGCCTGAAGTCTGGCAGCTGCTAAATGTCAGATATATACGACTAGTATCCCAGCCAACTGACCTTCCCCACACCACCTTTAGCTAGCGGTTTTTCTTTAATTTTTTTGTCTGTATTTACTGTGACATTTGCCCATTTGGAATTCGCGATGGGTAAGGCTTCCTCTGACCCCCTTAAGACCCCTTTTAACCCCCGATTTCCATTAAATATGGCCAATTTGCGTGGCTCCAACCGTCGATCGAATGCATAATTAAAATCGCATCGAATCGTTGATTTCTTCGTTGGCACTGTAATTTGATTCCGAGTTTTGCCGACTTAATGGGTCTCGTTAGACGCGCCTCGACCATAAGCACTTCATCATCGTCATTTGCTATAATATCATCATCGCAGGTGAAAACTTTGACCCAACCATCGGAAAAAACACATGGAAAATAGCACGGAAGGAGGAGAAAAAGAAAAACAGTTCTAAGTGGGGAAAATCACAGCGCTTCTGTCTATTTTGTGCCAAATTATGCAAACAATTTGGTTAAGTGTTGGGTCGAGTTGTTGGCACCGGCCAGAAGAGCTTGGCAGTTTCCAAGCCACATGTTGCAGTTGCTGCTCCCCGGGATTAATTTGATTTTTCCGCTAGCAAAAGTTCTTTCTTCTTCGACTTAAGGTTCCACTTTTGCTTTCTGCTTCCCCAGACCAGACGACATTGGTTCACAAAGTTTTCAATTCTATAAACGTTAATTTGATTGCCACAACTTTGTGAGCCCCACAGCAACACAAGAAAGAAGTCACACTGGGAAAAAAAAATGAATAAGGTAATTAAGTTCAAGTTGAGAGGATTATTATTAATTAATTCCCTTAAGTAGTTAACAAAAAAAATTAATATCAGAGGAAATGCTTTCTAACAAGATAAGGTGGCTTTCATAGCACTTTTTCATTTTACTCACCCATTTATGTGACCTACTTTTTCCCTGTGCATTCGCTTTATGTATTCAGCAAGCAGGAAGGAAGGAAGGACTTGCGGAAAGAGTGATTCAAGTGCATTCAGCGAGTTTTCTAATTAGCAATGAATGACAAATGTACGCAGCTCACCCTCAACACCTCCCAATACCCCTTAAAACGACGCCCCTGCCAATGCCAGACAGATGCCGTCATGGAGCGTGTGCACACATAAATTTTACAATTCACCTTGAAAATATAAGCATAAACGGCGTCCCAGATGGAAATCCCAATCCAAAACCGGTCCAAAGTCTATGCTTAGAGCATCGTTAAAGCGAAAGATGAGCTGGGAAAATATCAGGGAGAGGACGACGGGAGGTGTCTTCCCAACAAGGAAGTGGGTTAGCTACCCAACTGCACACTAAAAAAATCGTACAGCATAGATCATAAATCACCAGGTAATTGTTATTCATCCTTTAAACTATTTGAAGATATATATTTGTGTTCCCCTCTCATATCCTTTGTATACCTCTCTCTTAGAGTTACATCTTAGTTTGAAATAAAATGAATTTCAAAATCATTTCATGACCATTTTTCTCTATGTGCTCTGAGCTCGTCTATATCCTCATTCATTTGATGGATTGTCATCACTTTCATCTCGGGATTCCTGTATCCATCACTGGTTTTGGCCTCCAGCAGGCAGTGACTTTCGTTTTCAAATAAATACATCGACATCTCTATTGCCAACCGGTTGCCATTGCGCGGCTAATTAGCACACAAATATTGGCTAAAAAGCTCGGCTCAAATTGGTTCAAATGCGAAACAACCCAAAGTCTCAAAGGGGGGCGGGTAAATTATAAATTTCATAAATTATCACGGCTAACTCGTAAGTTAATTGAAGATATTCAAGTCGCTGTCCGATTGTGTTTTGTTTAAAAATGCCAAAAAGGTGCATTAATCATCCAAACCAGACTCTAATTGGAGAAATGCTTCCAATTAGATAAGCATTTAAAGCGGGCAAAGCCGCTAAACTCGGTTTGTGACCTGGATATGTGAAGGACATTTTAAGAAAAGGACTTATCCTTGAAATGTAAAAGGGATATAGTACTTTGGACTGCTGGGGAAACAGTTTGAGCAATGGCTTTCCTTACTTTTAAATATATAAATTATTCTAAGTAGCTAAAAAATGTGTACAAATATTCTTCAAATTTATACATTTCCCCTCACAAAAAGTCCTTGTTCTCATATTAGTTGGCAACTCGAACGGAGAACTAGTTCCACAACCCCTTTCCAGCTCTGGTTCCATTCTCCCCTCGCTTAGGGGTTGATTTTGGTTGCTTTCCAGCGAAAAGGAGCACCATAACAGAGAGCAGAAAGTGCAGACGAAACGCAACCAAAACAAATGCCGACAATTGACTACGTGACTACAGCGAGACAGCTTCCTCCTGACTGCTGACCCCCCTTTATATAAACACACACCCAAAGAGAAAAAACTAAATAAAAACTATTTATGCGTTCGTCAATGCCCACATAGACTTTTTCGAGTCCAGATATTTAGAGGCTTATCGCCGGGCCGCTGGAGATGGAAATGGGGCGCTGCAGGGAGCTGGGATGGATGGCAGAGAGAGGTCCAGCGGACAGCGGTCAATTGAAACGCCGACCATGTGGTGACAGATACAGATACAGCTCGCTCGCTCCCCCTCGCTCTCGCTCCCTCCCCCTCGCTCTCGCTGTCTGAATGAATGAAAAATCACAGAATATGTCACACAGAGCATTTCTCCCTAATCAAAATCGAATATTTAATTTAGTTTGTCCCCGATTCTGTTATCAGTGCATGGCGGAAGCGGGACAAATACACGTCAGCCTTAAAGATGACTTTCTAGAACAAGTATTTAGAGTAGGAGTTCCTGGAGGAAAAAAAAAAGCATCTTGAAAATACCATTTTCAAGCTGTTCAATTGACCCTCTGGAATACCCTATTATTGATATCTGACATCATGGGAACTTACAAGTATTTCTCTTAATGTTTGTCATAAGTATCCATCAGATACTCTCCAACCTACCCGATTTCCTTTGGTTTTTTTCTGCTGAACTTGTTGCTATTTGAGATATCTCTGGGATCTGCCGCTGTGCAAAATCACCTGCAACGCTCTTTGTTTACAATTCCTTGAGAACACAGCGATTGCATCGCCCCCGAACGCACTGCGATTGCGTATCTTACAGATACAGACACACGCACTTAACCTAGACAAAAACAACCACGTATATGCGCGTATCTCTGGTATGTATTTTCGGTACGTTTCTGCCTGAAAATTCTGGAACCTGTCTTCCCGTCTTCCCCGTTTTTTCGAACCGAATTCCAAACACTTTTCAAACCGAGAATCTCAATCTTTAATAACTGCGTCCGCGCGCTGAGCAAATTGGAATGGAACTGATGTTTTTGCCGCTTCGTACGCCCGTAGATAAAGATACATTTCCAGAGAAACGCACTGTTTAAGAGTGTGAGAGACAGAGAGAGAGAGAGTTTCTTTTCTGGTTTCTGTTTTGTATTGCTTTTCTACATTGCCTGCAGAGTGAGAAAGAAACACACCTACACTTCAGGTTGGAGAGCCACAGATACATTCCACAGTACACATACTGACGCTCTCTCAGCTGTGGACGCTGTTCGAACAGCTGTTTAAGGCGCGACTGCAGAAGTTGACTTGAAAGTATCATGGATATATTCAATACGAAATTTGTATAAGGTTTTCCAAAATGAAGAAATTTTTCAGAATTTAAAATTGATAAAAAAAATTCTATGGAAAATTTAAGGCCTTAAAGTATGATTATAATGATACCACGAGCAGCTAGATTAAAAACAATTTGAACTTATATTCCCACTGCATATTGTAGCACACTTTCAGGCAATTGTTTAAAACCTACAAACTTACCTTTTAAAAATTGTTTATAATTTTTTAGCTCACATTTTTAAAAACTTTATGGACTTGTAATTAAAAGCTCAACATCTTAGTGTTAACAAAATTTGGCATCTTTTTTTATTCGCGTCTGCAAAAATAAAGCTTTTCCTTCGTCACTTACAAATGGTAAATAAATACATGGATTCAGTGTTGGTTGTTTTTGTTTTCTGTCAGATGGGCGCAACGAATGTCTGCCCAGAAATATTTATAGGACAGCTCCTTTCGTTGTGGTGATCCCATCCTAATCCTCTTTGACTGTGAAGGAGTGCGTTAAGCCCTCATAGGGATACTTGCCGCCCAGGATGTACTTGTACTCGCCCGAGTGCCGTATGCGGTACTCGCCAGGAAGCGTCTGCGGACTGATGTTCCAGTAGATGTCCAGCTCGCTGAAGCCCAGGATCGTATTAGTGCGATGCCAGATCATTCTGGAAGGATTCAAGATTAAAGTTAGTTCTAGTTTACTAAAATTTTGAATCTCTTAAATCTCTACTCACTTCGTCTCCCAACTGGCGTCCGTGTAGGCCACCTTCCATCGGTCCTCGTTGATCTTGCGCTCGACGGTGAAGTAGGTCTTCTCGGTGAAGAGGTTGTTGCGCGGATTTCCGGATATGTAGGTGACCTTGACGGTGTCATTGATGCCATACTCCTTGTTGGGCTGCGACTTAACGTAACCAAAGTCCGTGTTGATGGGATGTCCGTCGAAGAGCACTCCAGTATTGAGGGACAGCATAACATCGTTCATGTACGGCGGGCTCGGACCAGGTTCCACTGTCTGGTTAGTCATCATGGCCTTGGTCAGCCGCTCAAAGACATCCATGTAGATTGAGTGAGTGTGCGGTCCAAAGATCGTAGATGCTGCCTCGTAACGCTGAGCCTGGTATTCCTCCGGAGTCACCGTGTAGCTCGTGTAGATGTTGGTCAGTCCGGCGATGATCACCTCAGTGTCCGTTCCGGTGGCAGAGGCAGCTGCTCCGATCTGATTGCGCAACCGACGACCCGCCATCGTGGTAAATTCACAGGGCACGGCGGCAATGATCACGTCGCCGATCTTCAGGAGCTGGTCGGAGACGATCTTTGGCTGCCACTCATAGGGGAAAGTTGCCTGGGAGCAGAGATTTTTATTTAAAATTATATTCCGCTTAGATAATCCCTGAAATTAACTCACCCTCCCTGTGGCCAGAAGAATAGGCTTCGGCGCATGGCACGCAATGTCCTCCTGGGAGGGCGCCGCTATGAAGTCACGCACAAAGTTCCACATGGCATTGTCCGTGGTCGTTCCCTGCTCGAAGCTGAAGGCGCCGGGGCCATCGGTGGTTCCCGCTGCAAAGCTGTAGCCCATGGCCGGCTGGCAACCCCGCACCTTGTCGATCTTGCGGCTCAGCGGATTGTAGGTGCTGCCATTGTAGTTGGGCATGTCCACGAACTGGTGGATGAACCGCACGTCGCCCGTTACCTCCCGATTCAGATAGTACTTGTCATCGGGATCAGCCGGACGCTCATTGATCAGTCCCAGGGCGGCGTCGGCCAGCCTATGGCCCAGAATCTGGGTGCTTTCGAACATATCCTTGCCGGGACCGGAGGCGAAGCACTCGCCCTCGCCGGCAGGACAGCGGGAACTGAGCAGATCACATTCATTTCCAGAAATCGAGCACTTGGGACCCATTATATTGGGCGAGACATCACCCAGATTGGAGGAGCAGAAGGCACCCACGAACTTTCCCTTGCCGGGCATCTTGTTGGGATTGTATTCCTTTTCCAAAAGCAGAGCAGCATAGCCCACATTGTCGCTGGTCACCAGCTTGTTGGTGTTGTTCATTGAGGTTGCGTGCACTGCATACCAGTTGAAGGCGCCCAGCAGGTTGTTCTCCATGTCGACAAATCTCAGCTGGGTCAGCTGCTTGTCCGTGTCATGGGCGTACTGTGCCCGCTCCTCGGCAGGATTCCGCAGATAGGAGCTCGGCGAGCGGTTAATGTTGACATCATACACGGTTCTCTTTGACAGGAAGATCCTGCCGTCCACCAAGTTGTCCGTGGCGCGCTTGATACACTGTAGGAGGGAAAAAAGGAGATTATGCTTGTATGTAGGAAGAAAGGTTACTGAACTCACCAAATATATTCCCTGAGCCATCACCTCGAAGGTCTGAGGCACAAACCCAAGAATAGAGATATCGTAAAGCAGGTGCATCAGGAAGCCTCCAGGGGCTCCGTGAGTGTGGGTGCCACTGATGGCCACGTTGTCCGTGTGGTAGATGTTACCATAGCGCGCCTGCAGGCGCTTCACCACCTCCCTTTTAAGCCCGTAGCCCATCATTCCAGCATCGGCACTCACGAAGGCCACACGATTGCCGTTCTCATCCTCTACAACGAAGGCGCGGGCAAAGACGCGGGTGTGGATGCCACGACCCACCTGCTTGATGTTGGCATAGCCCATCTGCCAGAGGAATAAGTGTAAAATCAACATCTTAATACTTTAAGTTTCAAAATACTTACAAAATTGATTTCCACTGGAGGTCCAGTGATGTCCGCTCGACCCACGCCCACTCTGTAGGAGGCACTGGCCAAGCCGAAAAGTGAGGTCAGGGCCAAAATAGCAAAGAAAGCGATCTTGCTAATGGCCATCTTGGGGTTAAGACACTTTATTTGGGTCTGTAAATATAATCAGAATATTAAATAACTTTTAGGTATTTTCATATTGTATTTATAATTTAATTAGTTTTTAATTGTATTGTGACTAAATGAAAGCATAGAAAAACTTTCCGAATTGTAATTTTATAATTTTTGACATAGTTATGATATTTTTCCTAATCTTATTGCAAACTGCAACGGTCCATAGTCTTTGTCCCCGAAATTATTAGCTATCTTTTTTGTTTTAAATAAACTTAATCAAGACCGTATTCAGAGTATTTATTTATTTTTTTAAATCAGTTTTAATTAATATTCAATTAAAAATACATCAACCATGATACACACCAATTAAACGTAACTTTTCGAGACAATATTCACTTTTCTAGATTTATAGATAATGAATTTGGACATTATATTAAATTATTTAAAGTGCTTATCTTTGACACACATCATGAGCAATTAAAAATACGTAAACAGGGGTCAGCTCTTAATTACAGTTCGGAATATAAGTCGCCAAAGTAAAAAAAAAATATATGAAAGTACAATCTGGTAATGCAATGAAAAAGATATACCATTAGGCGTTAATTTATGTATTCCTGTTTATAATTTAAGTGTTATTGGCATTAAATTAAAACTTATTAGGTTGTTAAGCTGCTGCTAATTCGATAATCTGTCTGTAATGGTTGTGAAAATTAGTAAGCTTAATTGTGTTAATTTAAAATATTTTTATGACGTTTTCAAACTGACTCTTTGAGGTAATTATTGATACTGAACACTCTTCCAATATTTTCCAGAAGCTCTGATTTAAATATACTATAATACGTAATCTCTTTATTACCCCGATTCAATTCCGTTCAGCGCACAGAATAAAGAATAAGTAGGGTACTTATTGATTAATAATTCCCTTAACAATGCACTGATACTTCTCTGCAAATATTTCCCTAAAGTTCTGATCAATGGAGAAACCAAAGAGATTATATATACTTAAAGTATCTGGCAATCTGCTGCCTATTTTCATTCAATCGGTGTGGCAATCCGCACGTAGATTGCAAATATCTGCAACAAAACAAGACTGATGGTGTCGAAAGCGATAATCGGCTGATGGACAGCTGAATAAGTATCAACCGCGATCCGCTTGACCATCATCCATCTATCAATCGGTTGTGGACACATGCGAAATACCCCCCTCAAGTCACCTCGTATGGAAATGGGTCTGGGCTTCGGATTCCGATTCGGATTTGGGGCGTTGTATGACCTCCAATAATAGCAATAACAATAGCAATATAATAATAATAATAATAACAAAGCAAACAAGCGACCCGCAGTTAGGCGACAGCGATCGGAGCCGGGGGAATCTCTTATCAGACCCGTCTCTGTCTCGGTCTCTGGAACCGGTTTTTATCAGTTGCGAAAGCGAAGCGGCTTCTTCAGCGGCTCAATGGACAGCTTACAGCGGAGGCCGAGATTGTGGAAACACAAAAAATGTTAAGATAACAACAGTGTAACATATTAAAGAGATTTCAGCTATCGAAATTATATAAACTACAAGAGGTTAATTTTAAATAGAGCATCTTTACGTTACATTTTTGGCATTATTATTTTTACACTACAACAAATTACCTAAAATACAAAAGGCAGCTTAAGTTTTCTTTATAATCTTAATTTTAAACTTTAAATGGTAACCTTGTTCAACAACTTCTTTAATGTGCACCGCGACTGTGTGTCTTGAAAGCAAAAGTTGGCGAGTTTTCCGCCCCCATCCCAATCACCTGCTACCTCCCACTCCCACCTGCGTTCCCCTTTTTTTCCCTCCTATCTTGGTGTAGTATTTCATGATGAATCGACTTCTTTTGTATGCAGACGGGGTTCCACATAGAACTCTCAGTGTTCCCGCAAAGGCGTTAAATAGGAAATCGAGTGAGTAATTGCCTTGCATGTAAAGCAGCTTATGGTGAGGTCCCCTCTGCACTCCTCCATATACCGAATCGTAAACTATACAACATATCAAAACCCCGTGGTGGTCACACACACTTTGCATAATTTACACTCCACGGGTCTGACATTGAAAACGAAAATTAAATAAATATGCTCGCAGCTGCAGGGCCGTCGCACAAGATACAGATACATGTGCGGATTTCGATACTCGGACTCCAGATACTTTTGGCTTTTTGCTCGAAATGTAACGCACACTTACACGCCGAAGAGTGACGAAGAGACACAGATGATACTGGATATCCAGAGCAGACGTACCTCTTGGATACAGGCCGCCAAACGCTGATCGCCGGACAACAGAACGCGCCAATTGAGCGAATTACAGAAGATTTCGGTTGATGAGCCTTTTATACATACACTTTTCGCACTGAATACCGCCTATATTATGTGATTTATACTATATACATTCGGTTGAGGTTGCCTGCACTGAGCTAGGGATGCTTGGACTCGTTTTTCGGAGGGTTATGCAACGGACTCCTTCTGGACACTCAACGCGACTCGACTCGGACACACTCTAGAGCGCATTAAGCATTGATATGGCCGGCTTATACTTGGCCCGGCTGCCAATTATCGTTATAATTATTGTTATAATTACAGCCAGCTTATCACACGCTCGCTGGCCTTTTAATTAGTGCCAAATGGGGGCGATTATCCGTGCGGTTCATGTACAGCATTTGCAGTTGCAGTTTCGGCGCTTGTCGATGCCAAAAAACCGATTTCAAAACACGCTGGGCCCCCCTCTGTATATTTGTTGTTTTCCTCTTTTTTTTATCCACTTTATTTATCTTTCCACGAACGCGACCGACAATGTGTTTAGTTGTCCCCTCCCCGAAAACGAAACGAAACTATCTCAAAGTTTAAAACGAAACGAACCGCACCGAGGTCGAGAGATCCGTGAAACTGTCGCCTGCTCTGCGCCCAAGCTGGCACTCGACTGATCGACCAAACCAAACCAATTCCGACTCAATCCAGAGACCGACTCCGAGTCCGAGTTCGAGCTCGGGGCTTCGGCTTTCGGCATTTTGCATCTGTGAATGGTTTTTCGACTCTTTAGTTTTTATTTATTTCATTTTTTGGCTCTTCGGGGGCGTACGTGCGGTCCATCGGTCAGTTGGTCAGTTGAACAGGCCGTCAGTCTCTCAATTGCTATTTGTTCACACGAGTCCGGGCTTGAAAAGTAACTCAGGAAACGTTTGTCAAAAAAAATATATATATATAAAAAATATGTATAATTTTCTTTTCTATATATGTCATGTTTTTAGGCTTATTATTAATTATTTGTCCTTGACTTCACTGTTTAAGATTGAAAGAAGTTCGAAGTATTATTTGACATCAAAAACTTAGCATGCGCATTATAAATAAAGTTGTATTATTCTTTATTACTCTTTGCAATCTTACTAATAGCGATTAACATTTAAAGCTGTTATTTTAAATAAAGAACATAAAAAAGAAAGTTTCTTTACATATTTCAATAAATTATTTTATAATTAATAATAATGATGTATTACTCATTATTCAATATGAAGAAACGTCGCGACATAGTTCTCAACTATTTTTAAATAATCTTTAAAGACTGTTCAATATTTGCACCTGCACTGTTTTTGTATGGTTTTGCCCTGATCTGCATGCCTTAAATAATCCGGCGATAGCTTATCATATCGCGGCATTAGTTTCCGCAGATCAGGGTTTAGATTGGGCCACTTAGTGCTTAATATTGGAGAGTAAACAAGTGTGATCTTTGACCCCCGCAAACAGGAGATAATCTCCCATATTACACTATTTGCACAGCTAATTAAATCGGTTACTTTCCAGCATTAGGCTTACCCAGAAATGTAGTATTCAGAAAGTAACTCGGAGAACCAGGAGAAGTCGGGCCGACTTCCTTCAAGATCGAGCCACGCGCTACGACTGAATGAACGGCCAAAGATTCTCCGCAATCAAATCGATCCGCCGCTGAGGGGTCCTATAAGTAACCAGCCGATAATGGGGTAAATATCGCCTATTTTTAAGTGTATTACCAAGATTAGCCGTGTTTTATTTGCAGCGATACGGATACGGATTAGGTACGTGCAATTGGAAGAAGCAAAATAACGCTTAATATGCTAGTACGAAATCAAATTTAGCAACGTTTGAATAGGAAGCGTTTATTCATAAATTATAATAAACTTAATGTTCAACCCTCCATTCATCCATATAAGTTAATTAAATAAAGTCTGTGATTACGGTGAAAAAGTTGTATTTAAACTGTAATATTATTGGTATTGGGTATCAGAGGAATGTACCCAAATCAACTCTATTACATTCGTTATTATATTCGTTTACCACGTGCAGTAACCTTAATTTATTGTCAAAATGATAACACAACAAGGCGCTAAATAAAGCACTTTTAGCAAGGCGCAGAGCCTCAATCAATAAATAAATTTCTTCTCATTATGCTATCTTTCAGGTCAAATTGACTATAGATAGAAACTTGCTAGCCAAAAATACGATTTATTTCTTAGGGCTTAGAGAATGTAACATATATGGTATTATATTAAATATATTTATTGACTTAACTGTTACAAAAAAAATAAAAACTTCATAAAAAAGAATGGCAATTTTTAACCTGATTGAGAATTCAAAATTCAAAAATTAAATCTAGTAATCTTAGCTCTTTTTTTTAAGCAGTTGTAACAGAGAATATCACAACTTTCATTATCCAACGCGAGTTTGACCTAAGTAGATCAGTATTCGGTATTAAGAGAAAACCAGGTAACTTTATAAAAAGGTTCATTCACCAAAGTTTTCTAATCTTTGATGTTTTAAATCATTTTCCTGAATCTATTGAAATCGTAACTAGAATCAAAGTGCACGCGAGTAAAAGAAAGTATTTGGAAAAGTTGTGAAAATTTGAAAATCCATTTTTAATCATAGCGTAAGTTCTCTGCTAATTATATATTATTTAAAAAACAATAAAATAATAATAATAATAATAAAATAAAATAAAATAAAATAATTTTGATTGTACAGTATCATAAGGCTTTAATTAATTACAAATAATATGGTTTAATTCAAAAGCAGGCTGCCAACTTATTTACGCTCTTACATCTAGTCATCTCTGCCTTTAATTACTTTCCTTAATTAGTTTACATGTTTTTTATTCAAGGATAGTAAATATCCCTAATACCAAGATGTCCTCCCAAGACCAAGAGGACCCGGAACCGAACTTTTCCCAACAAGAAATCGACGTGGTAATAAACGACGTAGTCTCTAACGTGCGTGAAGATTTGGAAGATGATACCGCCTGCGAATGGGCGCTCCAGAGATTGCTGCACACTTGGTACTCCAAGGTAAAGACCAGCCAGTCGCCCATTGATTTGCCACAGGGGATCCCACATCGTAATGATTTCCAGGACTCTGAGGATAATGACTCTGTGATTGGCCCAAACTCTGTTTCCGTCCCCGTGAAACACGATGGAGAGATGGAGCATATCGTCGACCCTGAAGCCACAAATAATGTCGTGAAGGAGGAGTCACCTAATAAGGAGGATGAAATCGAAGCCAAGTGCCACCTGAGAGATTAAACCTCTTTGAATATCCTTAGTTCTAATTATACCGATTTATGTACTTAATTTCAATAAATCGAATATTTTATTGTAATTTCATTAATAACCAATATTTGTATTTATTAGTATTTTAGATGGAACTTAATTCCAAAGTCTTATTGGTTTACTTTCTTTGTCTCCATTAAATAAAATAGATTTCTGCCGTGCTTAAAAATTATGATTATGAAATATGATCAACATTCAGCATTCCGAAGCGAAGCGGAGGGCGAAAGGTGTATGCTTAAAAAAGTTTCCTTTTGGACCTTCCACTTATTCACGATTTTGTATTGTGGCGCGCTCTAGCATCGATGTTGTATTTTGCGATGTTTTCCGGGGTTTTTCGATGTTTTTGTTGATATCGATGTTGAGCTTCGGTTACCTAATGCCTTTTTGAGTCGGTGTTGGATTATTGTTAACTTTTATTCCACATAAAAAGAGTTATAGAATTAAGATTTTTTTAAATTTATTACAAAATTTAACTAAGCATATTGGGCATACATTTTTTGGGCGATGTGATGTTATCTTCTGTGCCGATGTTATTTTTTGAAAACATCGACGACCACTGACATCAATTTTTTCGGTCGTACTTGCATCTCTAGCGCGGTCAGTTTTTCCTAAAAATAAGAACTTAAGTAACGATAAATACTTTTCATTCTTCGCCTGCATAAAAAATATCGAAGAATATTAAATAAAATATCGCAATATCGATATTTGGACCAACAAAAACTCGTGATATAAATATATCATCTGAAAAAAACAATATCGATATATTGATATTTTGAAATATTATTAACATCCCTAGAACATATGTTCGGAAAGACGCCACCTGCAAACCTGCGAAATTATGAGTAATAAGCTAGAATCTTGCCAAACAACACAACAACAAAAGCCAAGACAGTAAGCACGGAGAGCGGAGAGCGAGGAGCACCTGGAACGTAGGCGATAAACTGGAGGAATTGAAAAACCAGCTGAAGAAGCCATGTCGAAGGCGGTGAACAATATGAGCATGGGCGTCGTGGAGCCGCAGGAGCGGATGAAGCACCTGTCGCACTGTGGGAACCAAATCGAGGTGGACAAGAACATGCCAGTTACGCGGTGAGTCCGGGCTCGGGGGTCCTTCGCCTCCAGGGTCGCGCCAGGCTCAAGCTCGTCCAAGGCCGCCACAGCGACCTTGCCAAGCTCAAAGGCAACCCAATGTGTATGTGTGTGTCCTTGCAGCTATTACCGCTCCGGCACCGAGATGCTGCGCATGGCGAACGTCTACCTGCGGGAGGGCAATCACGAGAACGCTTTCATCCTGTATTTGCGCTACATGACCCTCTTCATCGAGAAGATCCGCCAACATCCGAACTACGGCACCGTCAAGGCCGAGGTGCGTGACATTAACAAGAAAATCAAGGACGAGATCATGCCCACAACAGAGAAGCTGCGCGCCAAACTCCTCACGCACTACCAGCGCGAATACGAGCAGTTCCTGGCCGGCAAGGAGGCGGAGCGTGTGCGAGAACTGGAGCGGGAACGAGAACGCGAGCGAGAACGACAACGCCAGCGGGAACGGGAGCAGGCCGGCGGTGGTGGTGTCCCATCTCTGATTCCAGCCAACCTGCACGTTCTCATTGACGAGGGCAGCCAGCCATCGGCACCAGATTTGGGCCTGCTGGATCAGGTGGTCTATCCCAATGACTTCCCCACGGCCGCCAATCGAAGTCTACCGGGATCGGGACTGCTGCTGCCAGCTGCAGGCAACGATGCAGCTGCCGACAAGACAGCCAAGTAAGTTCTCAAGGAGTTTTTATAACGGATTTCAGTTTAAATTCCTTCATAAAAGTTCCAATTCTGTCACAATCTAGTAACTTCCACAATTATATTAACCGCAAAAGCTATGAATATAGAATATGGAAAATTCCATGACACAACCATTGGCAATTGAAATTCAATATAGTTCCCCAAGACCAAACGAACTTAGTAAACGATCCAAATGTTTACTCATACCGAAAAAATTCTTCAAGCTTAATGTTGTTCTATTGGGGATATCCCAACAAACATGCACCCTTATTTGGCAGGCAAGGTTTCTAGTTTATCAGCCGATCGTGTTTATTTGCAGTCATAAAAACCGATCCCCACTTTGATTAAGCCTGATAAGGCGACTGATAGAACCATTAAACTGATAGTTGCTTTATCTTTACGATTTACCCCGATATTTTTAATTATAGGTAAAGGTTTAGAAGCTTAAAATCTCAATCAGTATAATTTTAATTAAAATACATTTTCACTTATATTTTCCAGCTCCAAGCCTAGCTTCGATCGCAACCAAAAGCCGGCTTACAACCGCACGGACTCACTGCTGGCGGGCTCTTTGCGCCTCGTCCATGTGCCCGGGGATACAATGGAGGTGTTCCTAAAGCTGGCGCATGCCAACACCTCCAAGAATATTGAGACTTGCGGCGTGCTGGCGGGTCATCTGTCCCAGAACCAGCTCTACATCACACACATCATAACGCCGCAGCAGCAAGGAACTCCGGACAGCTGTAATACTATGCACGAGGAGCAGATATTCGATGTTCAGGATCAGATGCAACTGATTACTCTGGGATGGATACATGTTAGTGATCATTTAGATTTACAATTTATGGATTTTTAGCTTAATTTTTCTCTAATACTTACAGACCCATCCCACCCAGACTGCATTTTTGTCCTCCGTCGACCTGCACACGCACTGTTCCTATCAGATGATGATGCCCGAGGCCCTGGCCATTGTGTGTGCCCCCAAGTACAACACGTGAGTCACCCCGGCCTGTGACTGACTCATTGAAAATATTACCCTCTTATCTTTTCCCCTTGTAGCACTGGTTTCTTCATACTTACGCCGCACTATGGCCTAGATTACATTGCCCAGTGCCGGCAGTCAGGCTTTCATCCGCACCCGAATGACCCGCCGCTGTTCATGGAGGCGCAGCACATCCGGATGGATGGGCAGGCCAAGATCAAGGTCATCGATCTGCGCAGATAGTCAGCGTATGGCTTCAGCTCGGCTGTCCAAACAGTGATTTAACCAAGGAAATTACAGAGATTTAATAGGGCGATAGGGAGAGAGATAAACTATTTTCGGGCATAGAGAAAAACAGAGAGTTGTATTTTTGCAAGCAGTTGATACGAGCTTGATCGTCTACACTTTATTAGCACTCGGCGGCATTTGTTGTTATTTATTGCGTTTCGGCCTATCTGTTCTTTTGCATTCTGTCACCTAAAAGGACCCAATGTGATTTTAAATTGTGGCTTACCGTTGCGTTCGTTACTATCTATATATTTAATATGTTAGGCATTTGACGGGAAATCCCCTCGCACACACACCTAACACTCACTCGGACACAGGCACTCACACCTATGCGCAGCTTACAGTGCAAACTATTTGGAATGCTCTCTTAAATGGAAGCGTTTCCTTCTACGGCTTACTACTAGCAATAACCTGTTGTTCAAAGACAAAGAATCCTCATGAAAAGTTATTATTAAACTGTGTGCATGCTTACCTATTGTACTAAACCGAATAAATATTTATGACTACGCGATGGTGTTTAATAATATTTCTGGCACCAATTTCGGCGAGCTTTACTATGGATCTAATCAACTCAAGCTGAAAGTATGGAAAAAGTTTAGAATCTCGTTCTAACCTAATATTAAATATTTAAAAAATAGATCCAGCTTATATTCTTATTAATTTCCAAGCTCCAGGAAACTTTTGCCAGATGGCGCTGCCAATTTCCCGCCCATTAGCTCAGCTGGACAATTTCCCCTTGTAAAAGCTCTGCTTTTTCCTCTGTACATGAACAGCTGTAATGTGAGCAAGGTATTTATACAAAAACTAAATAAATATTCGATTAAACATAAATTTCTATCATAAATTACTTTTTATTATTTAACATTTTGTAATTTTTCTAGAACAAAGAAATCCGTAACTTAGCATTTCCCTGCTGCCTTAACATTTCCCAAAGCAACCACCTTATGGGCCTTTCTGCTGTTAAGTCATGTTTTCCATGTTGTCGCCCCCCAGTTTAGCGCGTTTTCTCGACTTGCATGGTTGGTCCTGTTCCGTTGTCAAGGTCCTGTTCCCAGTGCAGCTGCTGCCACATCCATCCAATCGTTGTCCAAAGGAACAGGAACCTACTGTGTGTCCATGTCCAAGTGCTAATCCAAAGGCCGAGCTAAGATTAGCTCAATTTTGTGCGTACAAATCGATAAGAGAGCAGCACCTTGAAACGGCAACCCACCCCGGCCATAAGCTCCTTGCTGGACTCACTCCCCACTGAACTTGAACTGCTGAAGGTGAAGCAAAAGCCAAAAGCCAGCGCACCCACACAACACCTCCCTCTGCCCACCCGGAGAGCTGCCCACCCGGATAATGCCAATGCACATCCCGTGTCCGGTTAATTGGATACCCGCCCTGCCAGTCGCCCGATGCCAAGAAGTAAGTGCCGGAGCTTAGTCTTCGTATATAGCCCACCATATATGGCCCTGCATCCCTCCGGCTGCATCAAGTGGCCGCCAGTTTGCTACTTAATTACCGCCGCCACCCCTTGGGGGGCACCGCCTATTCAGAGCTCAGAGCTCACCGAGGATTAGGGGCTCGCGTCTAAAAATAAGTGCGGCTGAAAAAAGGAAAGCGAAGAGCAAAAGTGCCGACTGGCGGAAAAGTATAAACTGATGGAGCACCTTGGGTGGCTGAGCGGAAGGAATATTCCTTAAAATATAAAATATTATCATATTACAATTAATTACGAACTAAAGTATTCTTTTTGTTATATTAGTCGGAAAGCACACAATTTTAAATAAATAAAAAATATAAATATATAAAATTAAATTAGAAACAGACAAGAAATAATACTTTAAGTTATTTTTCACCAACAAACCAATATACCCTCAAACCCTCGCCACCCAAGAGCCATTAATTATGCTGTCTTAGAAATGTGTTCCTTTGAACATGAATAGATTGCACTTGGCCAGGATATGTATGACGATCAAGTAAAATGGTAGAGTGCCTGAAACGCACTCGAAAGGGTTTTCAATCGAATTGAGCCATAATATAAAATGATAAAAGCTGACAGAGCTTCCGGCCGCCATCGTCCATCACTTCGCAATAAAATAAAACTGAAATGCTAGTATTGTCAAGCGAGCAAAGCCCGGTGTGTGACAACGCGGAAGTGGAGGAGGTTCCTGGGCGACTGAGACTGTGTTTGTGCCATTCGTGTCATAAAAAGGACACCCCACACTTTGACAGGACTAACAAGAGAATGGGGTCCTGAACTGACATTTGGCTAACCTTCATGGCGAGAGAGTTAGCTGATGGTTCGTGCTCATGACTGCTGCTCGTAATTGTTCATTTTATTTAACGAACTCAAAGGATGGCGGTGGCCTTGCTAAAATTTAATCCAAAGCGGCGGGTGTGGGCACGGAGACAACATTCCGCCGACTATAATACAAAATAACACAATTTTCTCGCCCCGCTTGGCTATTTTTAAACTCCCCCAAACACGCTTCATTCACGTGCCCTCGCCAGCTGGCCAACGATGCGTATACGCAATGTCTCTGCGGTGTCTTCGCTGCTCTCTTTGCCTTTCTTTCTGTCCCTCTTCAATGTGTCGCTGTGTGCTTTTATCGTGCTATTTTCCCCCAGCACGTGTTTACATTGTAAACAAAGAGGTGCCAAGCAGCTGTGAATGAAATGCAACTACTGAGTTTCATAAATTTTCACACTGGGAAATCGTCAACCACTTGGCACGCTCGAAAATTGCGACCTTGCCAGCCATGCATGTGAATGAACAGACGTGGTTAGCATAGTAGGAATTAAGAATGGGACTTGTGGGATTTATTTTCTGTAGGTTTCTTAAAAATTTTATATTTTATTCAATCGGAACATAGTAGAAGTTTTGTTTTTTATTTTAAAACTGTAAACATAAAATAGCTACATTTTCTAGAACCTGAGTTCACTTGTATATAATTCAAATATATATATTTTTATTCAATTATATTCCTACTCAATTGACCGCAGCTGTGTGATCCCACCTTGAGGCCACTTAGCAAGAAATTACTTCCGCGAACACATTGCACCTTATGATTCGCACTGCAGGTTTATTATCAAATGCGCTTTGTTATGGATTACGAAAAAGCACAGTCTGGCCAATATCACACCCCCCTGTTTAGACCGGCTGTAATTATTTTTGCTGTTTTTACTACCAGTGCTGTATTGGTAATTGTGAAATTGCAGTGCCAAGAAATGAAAGAAAAAAATAACAAACCGAATTGAGAATCAAAATTAATATGAAACCGAAATGTAATAGCCAGCGGTCTTCTCTTTATTTATTATTCTCTCTCTTTCTGTAAATATCTCTATATTGCCGTCGACGGCGCTGCCTCAGTAACTGAAAGCGGGAAAAGCTCTCGACAAAAATCGGAATCACAATTCAGAATGGAAAAGCAGCGCGTCGCCAGCGGATGACAGACAAGGGGAAAATAGTGAAACGCGCGCGTCCCTCAAAAATATAAACATTACGAATCGAATCCGAAATCGCCGAACTTGGCGCTAAATATAACCGGAACTCTGTCCATAATTAACTCTAATAAATTACAAAAATATTATTTACAATCAAATCTACAAATTTGGAAAGGAAATATAAACGAAACGCGAGTAAATATCAAATAACAAGCAATCAGTATATATATACTAGTGCCTAACCAAAGGTTAAACTGCCCGTTAAATAAGCCTACAACTTAATTGCAATTTTCCGGAGATAACGCCGACCTGTCGGAAGTTCGCGGCTTTCCAAGAGACTCTTCGATTGTGTTCAATCAAATTAGTGAATATGCCAGATAAGGATGAGGTAACGTTCGATTCAGGAAACTAATTAAATATTTGACTGATAACTGACAATTCAAGGAAGTGACTTTCATAATTAATGCCTAAAAGGAGTGCGCATTACGAAATAGACGAAAGATAAATATTTGATATCTCGGCAAAGCTCGCAGGCCAAACAATTATATAAAGAAGTAAAACAATATAATTCCAAGCGAAAGCTTTCAGAGCATCCAGCGATACAACGGTATTCACCTTCAATCCCACGGATTTGTCGCTCTGCTCACGACTTTGGAAAAGTCACCGCTATTATCTCAGGCCTAGTTTCTCCGTTCTCTGTTTCTCCGTTTGCACTTCTCCGCAATTTGCAGTCTCCGATCGTTCCAGTTGCCCCTTCTATATAATATCTCTCTGCTGGCGATCTCCCTCTCTCTCATTCTCCGATTCTCTTTAGTCCATTTGCTGTCGTCAATTAGCCAGCTGACTCTGGTCCCATGGCTCACTCTGCGTATACGTAATGTGCCCGCGGTGCAGCTGTTGCTAATTCCCACCATATTCGTCCGGAATAAATAGTTTGCAGTCAGTACAAACTTTGCCCACATAATTTGAATGCATTCTTTTGTCGTCTGAAATTACTCAAGCTTCCAGCTGTTCACTTTTACTCTACGACTTCAGTTAACAAGGAGGGGGGGGGGCTAAAAATTACCTCATCGCCGAGCTAAAACCCGCCAACCACCACAGCCACAGCGATAATGAACAGCCGGTTTGACCTTGAGGGAAATTGCAAATAAAAACAAAACTTTGGCCGCTCGTGCAACAAATTTCCATGGAGCCCGAAACACAGAAAGAAACGATATTTATTTTAAAATTTAATACTCTATCACGTTGGAAATTATATTTCGTTTGTTGCTCAGATTTTTTCTGTGTACTCACAGACACAGATGCCGAGATATAGTAACAGTGACAAGCACGTGCCAGTCGCTGCAGGCGGGGAAAGTCGGGGAACCCTCTGCAACCTTTAACTGGAGAAAGGCAGGGCGACGACCATGGCCAAGAAGAACTCATTATGCAAATGCAACAAAGCAGAGGTCAGGAGAAATTGTAAAGGGAAATGGGAAAATGAGGAGAAGAAGGACTAAAAGCCAAACACAGTGACGGCAGAGACACAAAATCCGAGTAAACAAACAAACAAACAAATTGCTGCTGTCTGCCGTCACACGGGGCGTATGTGTGACATTTTCCGCTTGCCCGAATAATAGAAGAGCAAAAAAGAAAACAAATTCTAGCTCGCATGAATTTATAAACATGCAAAAGTACATTTGGGGCTTTTCAAGTTCAGTGTGCAATGGCAACAAATTGAATCCGGGGGCTTGGGCACAACTTCCTTTGATTACATTCCCAGCTCGGTCGGCTTGGATTGGATTATTTCTCGCCCACTGAAGCTGTCGGGAGGTAAAAGTGTTTTCTCGGAATGTATGACTAGGAAAAATGAGACCTAGCAGAAAAATGTAAAATAAACCTAGTCCCAATGGATTGTGTACACACAATTGAAAATGAAATCCTTTACGTTGTTCCTTTGCTTGCTAATCTTGAAAATTAAATAAAAATTTCCCTATTGGCTCTCTCTGAAATTAATAATTGATGCAGCCATTATGTATTACATTTTTAAAGTAAATAAATCCTGGAAGTCCTTTATTTGATTTATTTCTGTTTAAGTGCAGGTGAATTAATTACAAAAATGTACAAACAATAAATATTAATTAAAATCTTTGTTGACTTGAATTGTTATGCATTCTTAATTAAAATGCGTTTAAAAACAGTATTCCGTCATGAAAGATTAATTGCTTTTTCATGGGGCCAAAGTGCAGATATACGAGCCAGGATAAATATAAATAATATATGCTCATCAAGTGTATAAATCAATTTTCGAATTTTCATTGCTCTCAATAAATACTTGATGGCATCGCAAATTGTGCAGCAAATTGCCGGCGGACGAATTCGTTTATTGCCACTGCCAATCGATTGGATTCAGAAAGGTCAATGCGACACTTTGACGGATCCAACAGACAACATAACACACTCAGGGGAAGTGGGAAAAATTAAATATATCTAATAAATCCGCTAACTAAACAAAGACAATATAGCTGGCTAAATGGGATATATATATATATAAATGCGTAGATCCTTTCTTTAAGTCTATAAAATAAATTCTGGTCAATTGCACTTCAAATTTATGTTTTCTTTCTTTAATTTAATTTTTAATATGAGGAATTATTATTATTGTAATTATTATTGAGAAATTAACACGTAATATGAGGAATTATATATTTATAATATGTTTTAATATATGGCTAGGAATATTTGAATTTACAAATTTCCAAAAAATATAGTTTTCCTTAGTGTACCATCTGTAAATTAAGCTGTATATTTTCCCTCTTGGGACCTTTTTTGCCTTTAATTAATCTTTGTTAATGAAATGCCTTCTGCACATTTAATAACATATCAATCACTGTTACCTGTTCTACCTAGGGTATTAAAGTTCAATCAAACGACCCCAACCTAATTATTTGCAGAATTTCGCTGTTGGGGGCGCCATTAATGTGTTTTTTCTTCGCTGATTATATTATGAAATCTGTGTTTGTTTTTTCGCAATACGCTCGGCACAAAAACAAAGCGAATCTGGGGACGAGAGATGAGATGTAAGGAACCCCCGGCAGCCGAAAGAGAGAATTACAATTTCATCGCGTGCTAATCGCATTACGTCAATGGAGCAATTGATAAATGCGAGCGCTTGGGTTACGAGCATGGAAAATATTGAATATTTTTCAATGTGTGGTATATTGTCATCGAAGTTGAACTTGTTGTTGACGGAGCTGGCTGACCTTTTGGCGATTGTTCAGGCGGAATTGTGCATCGAACCGTCCGAGGAGAAGCGAGTAAACAAGATGGGGGTTAATAAGCCCATTAGATACTCGACTGTTCGATACCGGGCAATAGCACTCTCTTGAGAACTTACAACATTGTGCCAATTATTTCAATCTTATCAGACACTTGACAGGAAATAATCAACACAAGTATTAAAATTTTTTATAATAGCAGTAGGTATTTTAATATTTTATAATATTAAATTGACCTACAAATAGGGATGTATATAATTTAAAAAAAAATTTAATCAATAAAAATTTTTTAGCTCTTCCGATGATTATATTTTTTTATTGCAAACCTAACGAGACCTGATATATGGCCCTTCTTATTTATGACTTTGCTTGTTATTTATTTTTAAACATGAATCTCTGTATGCTTACTCACTTCTAATTTGTGTTATGATGTGCTAAACGTTTAATAAAGTTTCCGAGTTCTATAAACTTTTCATTATACCCCTTTTTCCCTATACCGAAAGTTAAGAGAGACATTTGAAGAGAATCAGCGAGCATTATAATGACCCTCAAAATAAAACTTTGCGCTCTCGATCTCGCTCTTTCCGCTACTCTCATCGGGGCCCCACAGATAGTGGTGGTTCTGCGCTCCCCACTCGCAGTTAATCGCGGGAAAAAAGACGGAGCGGTTGCTTCTCGGGTGCTGTGGATTAGATCGGTTTGCATTGATGAGCTAATTAGATGCGCCAGCAATTGTTTGCGGAAACAGCAGTAAACCAGAAGTAGCAGCCACCGAAAAAACAACAATGCCTTTGAGCACAAGTCTGCCAAATGTGAGTCAAACAGCTTGGGTTCTTGAGCGGCTGACACGTGTTGCTTTTGCACTCGAGAGCTTGAGCGGCAGACATGGAAGAGTTTTAAAAAGAGAGTGAAACAGTGGCGGTGCTAGGGGGGTGGTCTCTTGAACCCCTAAAACTGGATCTATATCAATATTTTGTGAAAGTGAAAAATATGGCTAAAGCTTTATAAGGTTCTATATAGACTTCAAGATACATATTTAAATTCCTTCAAGTCCAAATAAACAAAATTTTAAATGCATTCAAAATTATTACTATTTTGATAAGTACATTTTTTTATTTTAACAAAAATAAACCAAAAAGATCCATATTATTCTTTTCAATGGTGGAGCGCCGAAATATTCGAGGGCTCCCACCCTTGAAAGCGTGTGAGAGTTCTTGAGAGTGTTTTAATTTATTTTTTATGCCCACATTTTATTCTCTCTTTGTTTTCTTTCTTTGCAGACTCCCTCGCTTTTGAAGCGTGCCGGCACGGACAAGCTGCGCGAGGTCTTCCTGAAGTACGCCTCTCTCCAGAAGAATGGCGAGCAGTACATGACCAGCGAGGACTTTGTGCGCAAATTTCTGGGTCTCTTTTCGGAATCTGCATTTAACGACGTAAGTACGGGGCGGAGCTCTGGCTGCACTCGGGTCATTGCAAGGTTATTTAGCATAGTTCTTGCGTCCGATAAGGCCGTATCTTATCGCCAGATACCAGACATTGCCAGTGCTACCGGCACCACCACCGGCCACCCCATGGGCGCATAAATCAAATCCCTGGTTCCCAAATCTGAATCACGGCTGACCTTGACCCACCCGCGAGCTAGAAATAAAGAACATAGAAATAACCCGCCGGCAATCACTTGACTGCCTCGTGCCCGCCACCGCCAACGTCACAGATTCTATTTTAATGGGTCCGCTTATCAGGTTTATGGCCTGAGAACCGATTCGAACCCGATCGTAGGTGCCCCCGCAGCCGCCGACAATGGAACTGATTCAATCAGGTGTCGAAGTCTGCGGGGGCAGTTTCTTTTACGGCCCTGTTTATCTCTTCATTAGAGGGTGACTACCGGTCTAATGTCCACATAAATAAAAAGATTAACCTTCCATTTTTAGTAGAAAATATAAAAAAATTAATAGCGAAGAAAGTGAAATTCATTAGGCGGTATTTCTTATTATTTTTTGTAGAGTTAGTAAACAAATACGTATTTCACTTCCGGGAGATCTTTCGTAACTTACTTGTTTATCTGATATACTAGCGTTATTTATAATCCATACAATCTTATTAAAATAAACCTAAATTCCTATTTACTTCTTGATAGGAATCGGTCAGCCTTCTAGCTGGCATTGCTGATACTAGCAAGGATGGTCTCATCTCGTTCTCTGAGTTCCAGGCCTTTGAGGGCCTGCTATGCAAACCCGATGCCCTCTACAGGACCGCCTTTCAGTTGTTCGATAGAAAGGGCAATGGCACCGTTTCATTTGGTGAGAAATAATCCCAAAATCCCCCCTCATAAATTCTAATTAATAACTTTTTCTTTTTCACCCACAGCTGATTTTGCTGAAGTCGTACAAAAAACCGAACTGCACTCAAAGATACCTTTTAGCTTAGACGGACCCTTCATCAAGCGCTACTTTGGTGATGTGAGTGGGGAAATCGCAATGTCAAATAGTCCATAATTCTAATCTGTTTTTGCATTCCCCGCCTGGCAGAAGAAGCAACGCCTTATCAACTATGCTGAGTTCACGCAACTGCTGCACGACTTCCACGAGGAGCATGCTATGGAGGCGTTCCGCAGCAGGGATCCAGCTGGCACTGGATTCATCTCCCCCTTGGACTTCCAGGACATAATCGTTAAGGTCAAGCGGCATTTACTGACCCCCGGCGTCAAGGACAACCTGGTTTCGGTAGTTATCTGAGCAATATATCAAGGGAATACTCTCTTCTAATGATCTCTTTTCATTTCGATAGGTAACCGAGGGTCACAAAGTGAGCTTCCCGTATTTCATGGCATTTACATCGCTGCTAAACAACATGGAACTGATCAAGCAAGTCTACCTGCACGCAACCGAGGGCAGTCGCACGGATATGGTTACCAAGGACCAAATCCTTCAAGCCGCCCAGACCATGAGCCAGATCACGCCGCTAGAGATCGACATCCTGTTCCATCTCGCCGGTGCCGTCCACCAAGCAGGGTGAGCACTTCAAAATAGAGACCTTTGGGATTTAGTTTTGCCAACTTGTGATCTGTGAACGTAGATACATTTGCATTTCCTTTTAAATAGTTTTATAAATTGTGCAATTATATTTTGCCTTGACGATTAGTTGAATAGGATATTCTGTAGTATTATTCAACAGACTTCTTTTATATTTATTCCTTATTCAACATAGATTCGTAGTTCTCTTTTTATTATTAGGAGTGAACTATGAGGTAATTTAATATTACTCATTTATTTCTCATAGATTCGTAGTTCTCTTTTTATTATTAGGAGTGAACTATGAGGTAATTTAATATTACTCATTTATTTCTCCTTACTTTTAGATAGTAGTTTTCTCATATATTTTTTTCTGTGTTATTCGAAGCATTATTATATATCCCATTATCTACGTTGTCTAGCCAGTCATTTTATTTTAAATGAAAATATGGCCAATTAAGTTCTAGTATTGACGGTGTGTTTTTCAGGAGCAATTTATGTCCGCTTTAAGACTAGATAATTTAAATTAAAATTATACAAATATTTACCAGCTTTACGAGGGAAATAATTAATAGTTAAAAGCAAGGGAGAGATCATTAACTCATAATTTATAGTAATATTTCAAAGTGAGTTTTCCAACAACTTTAAATAACTCGCAGTTAAATCAAGTCCCAAATAGGTTAAATTATTTTGTTATATAAAAAATGTTCTAATAAGTTCATAAGCTACCCAGGAGGGGAATCCAAAAAAATAATGTGATTTATCTCATGTTAAACGCCGCTTGTTTTGTATCTTTATATTTCTCTGTGTGTTTGTCTCCCTTTTTCTGTGTTTCTCATTTTCTCTCCGCTGCACTCGCAATTCTCATTTCTTTCTCCGCTGCCAGCTGGTGGAAGCGCAGGAGAAAGATAGCTCCAAATAGGCAAGTGATATTGTCCTTCCCCAGCCTGAGTTTTGCTTTACTTTTGTGTTCGTTTATCGATCCACTCCAAGAACCCCCGCCCTGAACCTAACCCAGTTGGTGTCTCTTAGTTCCTCTTTTTTATTAATTTGTACGGAAATGTCAACTAATTCTGGTAAAATCCCTCGTTTCTGCAGCCGCATCGACTACAGTGACCTGAGCAACATCGCACCCGAGCACTACACCAAGCATATCACACATCGTCTGGCCGAGATCAAGGTGGTGGAGAGTGCGGCCAATCGGTCTGCCTTTATTCAGATCCTGGAGAGCACCTACCGTTTCACACTCGGCTCCTTTGCGGGCGGTAAGATTGCTTTTGGGATTTTATAGATCATTATTTCTAATAATCTATAACTGCAGCTGTGGGCGCCACCGTGGTCTATCCCATCGATCTCGTCAAGACTCGAATGCAGAACCAGCGGGCAGGCTCCTACATCGGGGAAGTGGCATATCGGAACTCATGGGATTGCTTCAAGAAGGTGTGAATCAGAAGCTGAACTAGTGAAAAATAAATTGCTAACTCTATCCCATCTGCATCCCCCCCAGGTTATCCGTCACGAAGGTGTCCTTGGCCTGTACCGAGGCCTGCTGCCTCAGCTGCTGGGCGTGGCACCGGAGAAGGCCATCAAGCTGACGATGAACGATTTGGTGAGGGACAAATTCACAGACAAGAAGGGCAACATTCCTACCTGGGCCGAGGTGCTGGCCGGAGGTGTTGCCGGCGCCTCGCAGGTTGTGTTCACCAATCCCCTGGAGATCGTTAAGATCCGGCTGCAGGTGGCCGGTGAGATTGCCAGCGGGTCCAAGATCAGAGCCTGGTCAGTGGTGAAGGAGCTGGGACTCTTCGGTCTCTACAAGGGAGCCAGAGCCTGTCTGCTGCGCGATGTGCCCTTCTCGGCCATCTACTTCCCGACCTATGCCCACACCAAGGCCATGATGGCCGACAAGGACGGCTACAATCACCCGCTTACTCTGCTGGCCGCCGGTGCCATTGCCGGTGTACCGGCCGCCTCGCTCGTCACGCCCGCCGACGTTATCAAGACCCGCCTTCAGGTGGTGGCACGCTCCGGACAGACGACGTATAGCGGTGTCTGGGATGCCACCAAGAAGATTATGGCCGAGGAGGGACCACGAGCCTTCTGGAAGGGAACAGCAGGTAAGCAGCCGAAAGGGAAGAATAATTAAGGAATTTATTAATAATTGATGTCATCCCTTAGCCCGAGTGTTCCGTTCGTCGCCGCAGTTCGGCGTGACCCTGGTGACCTATGAGCTGCTGCAGCGCCTCTTCTACGTGGACTTTGGCGGCAGCCAGCCCAAGGGTTCGGAGGCGCACAAGGTTTCTAGCCCCATAGAGACGGCGGCGGCAAAGATCACCTACGAGAACCTCGATCACATTGGTGGCTATCGAGCGGCAGTTCCGCTCCTGGCGGGCGTAGAGTCCAAATTTGGCCTGTACCTGCCACGCTTTGGACGTGGAGTAGCCGCTGGAACTCCCACGACGACGACGACGACCGGATCCTGATTGTACTGGCGCCACCGCCTACCCAGCGCCACGTAGTCGAACGGATGCGAAAAAGCGGCAGCGGGATTGGGGACTGCTGCGGACCAGATGAGACGGAATATATTTTTTGCTAGGACGCGTTTACACAAAATTCACACAGAAGCACTGAGGATATTTCTAACAAGGATCGGATCAGAGATCCGGAGCAGCGCATAATCTATTGTACTATTGTATCTGAAAAGCAGGGACGAAATCCACGGATCCTGCTGCAGCCGGCTCTGAGCAACTGTTTTTACCACACCCATCTAAATAAGAAGGAAATGATAATTGTAAAAGCCATTAAAAATATAGAAGCGATTCTAGCGGGTGCATCAATATATTTAGGCAAGTGTATAACTGTTTTTTGTAAACTTTGTTAACTAGTTTAAAGTCTAGAGCAACTACCAATCACACTGAACGTCAACTTTAGCACTCAATGGAACTATTAAAGCGTAAACCTTCTAATCTTAGTACGAATTTGTTCAAAACAATTATCAAGCAAAGGAAATGCAATGAATGACCTCTTAGCTAATAAATATTAAACAAATTATAAAGCTTATGTTTTAATATCGAAGGAAATGGGTAGATTTGTTATTAGGTAATTATAGCTTGAATAATGCTGGTTTAACTATCGAATTTTAAAGAAGTCATCCTCTATTAAAGAGAGATTACTACTTAAACTCTTTAAAAACGTTACTAATTTATATATGTTCCCTTTCCGTATACTTAAAAAGGAAACTAATCTCCCCTTTCGGTCTCAAACTTAAGAGTTACCTTTACCCACTTTGACTTGAACTGGACCACCGGATTTTAGAGTCCGCCCCTTAAAGGCTGCTGGCCAGCTCAATCGAGCGTCTAATGCGTGGCCAACTGTCGACGACAAAAGGTTCGAAACGCATCTGATTAGAATCGTGCGTTGGCGGTGGGCATTTGCAAATCGTTGTTGACAAGTTAATTTAAGGCCCCAGCCCTGTTGCCTTTCTAGGTTGCCCAGACTCGGTTTCGAAGTCACCAACAACTAACCGTAGACCATGACCAATGTCAAAGCCAAGGCGAACCGTTAGGGATCCGAGAAGAGGCCCTAATGACCGGGTGCACTGGACTGGATATCGGTTTCCAATCACTGCCCAGCGATGGCCATAAAAAGTCGGACCCCCAAGCCGGATTTGATGCAGTTTCGATTTGAAATCCGAAGGGAAAACAATGCAAGTGCAGTGCAGTCTGGTTCTGTTTATGTTCGGAGCTTGCCTCCTGGTCGATCGGTGGGTGTCCGGAGAGAATTTGGCGGATAAAACGTGGATTCCCCAACTCAAGAAGCTGCGCAGAGATTTACAAGAGTGCTATCAGTCCGGGGTCACCCAGAGTTTGTGGTCATGTTTCCGTTCGAGGAGTCTAAACATCTTCGAGGGCATTATGACGGCTCCAGAGATACCAATTTACGACGGAGTTCGCCTGGTGACTGCTCTAGATGTTGGCACTAATTCTTCAAGTTTCGAAGATGAGCGCAAGGATCTGAAGCACTTGACTTTCTTCGATCAATTGTCAGTGAGTCTGGCCAAGGGACTGAGCACTCACACACTTCAGGTGAACCTTGGAAAACTCACAGAGCGATATCTCAGCAGCGGTTAGTTTAAGATACTTCCCATTACTTTCAAAATATTACTTTGGAGCTTATTTTTCATTTAGAAAATTCCAAAGCCGAACAAGTGGGTAGTGCTCGGGTGCGGCGACATCGCTACAATATGATTATCACCATGATGTTCGGTGTCACTGCTCTGGGAGCCATCTTGGTGCCCATGGGCTTCCAGATGCTGTCCATAGTGAGTGGAAAGGCACTATTGCTGGCCAAGATGGCCCTTTTACTTGCCTCTATTAATGGATTAAAGAGGGTAAGTATTATGGGGATATGCAAAAAGAATTTTCTGAACTCATTTTCTAATTTTTTCAATCACAGGTTGCTAATAGTGGGCTTCACTATGGACTCTATCATGTGCCAGGGGAGCATTTGGGAGGCTACTATGACAGAGGGGATGTGAATCATCCCAGGAATGTGCCCATTCCTGTGGCTGTAGCCCCTTCCTTGGATATGGGGCTGTAATAGGGCTAAAAGGGGAGGATATCTCTTCTTTAACAGTTTGTTTGATTGAAATTTGAAATTTTGAGTCGTTTTTTATTAATTAAAATAAAAACCACCAAAAGTTATTATTGGTTTCTTTGCTCTTGTTAAATACCAGTAAAAGTTTAAGCAATAAAAAAACCACATTTGAATGTTTAGAAAACTATGTATGACCTTAGATTTATTTAATATAATTTGTAATTAGGTTTCAGCTTTTAATAAATTAGCATTTTCATAGAATAGTTTAAATATAAAACGGTTTTCTTATTTAAAAAGCTTTTCCTAAAGCTTTTCTGTTCTCATCTACACTGGCAATGCCTCAACATAAAACTCACCAGAAAGCCAAGTGTGGTGAACACCCAAACAGCGCAAGTATTTCAAATTTTCACAATGAAAATCGAATAAAAATAAAGTAAAACATCTCGGAAACAAAGAAATTGATAACGAGACATTATGCTGAAGAAAACTATAAGGAAAACTTAATAGAACTTTACAAACAAAACGCTTGTCAATATCTGCCATTACTCCTCTTCAAAGTACAACTGACAGGGCGAACAATCAACTGGAAAACCCCCTTTCAGGACGACCGCCTGTGAGTGGCTATAAAAGGAAATGCGGCGCTGATAAGGGCCAACACTCGGTCGTTGTGCGGCAGCGTTGACGCATCGTCCTCGTCGTCGTCCTGCAACGGTTTCTTGGTTTCTTGGTTTTTTCCCCAAAACAAAATTAAAACGGTTTCCCCGGCGCTATTAAAGCCCGCATCAAGTATACGCAGAGTGTGCCGAGCGAGCAACGCCTAGCCCCGTCTCTAATTCCACGCTCTAATGAAGTTATAGGGTGCGTGATTCCTGCGCTAATCTCTGGTCAGCCCAAGGATCAAACGGAGACGCTCCGGATTTCGACGGTTAATTGAAAGTAGCCCCCAGATTTCAGCTTAAAAATCAACCCGCGGGTAAAGGGAATTTTGCTCCTTAGTTTCGGGAATCGGAAGTCGCGATGAAGTTGGTCGTGTACCTCTATTTGTCTATGATTGTGCTGGGAGTTCAGGTGAGTCGGTGCCGCAATGTAATCGAACTGATTAAATTGGTATTCTATTAAAATATTTAAAGAAATTCATATACTACTCTATTAAGCAAAAAACTAACACAGAATTTCCAAACTATAATATATTTCTTTGCTAACATAAGAAAATATTTTTATTTTTATTTTTGTATTTTGAATTCACAAAAGTGACTACGATATTTTCATTGAATGGAAAATTTAAAAAAATATATCGTTACACAATTTTAATTAAAGAAAAATGTGTTACAAGTATGCTTTAAAATACTTAACAATTTAAAAGCAGTATTAATTGTAGGGACCGTATCTTTAGTGATTTAAAATATTTTGCAATTTCTGTGACAGCCCTATAACGTATATTCGAATATTTCTAGACATAATGGTTGGATTTCAACTAAATTCCTCAACTAATGAAATTTTTCTCCGTGTAGACGTCAGTGACAGGTACACTCCTGTAACACTTTGTAATTCGATCAACAAGTTGGGTGCCAACTTTTGTTTCCATGTTTTTTTCTAATGACTTGATCTAATTTGTTCCGGCCGACATTTCGGCCCTGATTGATTGATTCTCGCTGTCGCAGTTATTGGCAAACTTTTGGCTTATGCTCGACCAGATTACCTTCATTAGGCTCACGTTGCAGACCCGGCTAGTAATCAATTGAAGGCAGGCCAAGCGGGTCAGCGGGTCAAACTTTCGGGCGGAGAAAATGAATATTTAATTCGATTTGGTAATGGCCCAATCGGGCAAAAGTTCCCCTGACATTTGGCTGCAGCGGACATAAATAGAACTCGTGCTGACAAATTGGCTAATTATAATTGAAACTCTCTCTGTCTTCAAGACAGATAAGATAGCAGTGGGCCAAAAATAACCAATCGAATCCATCTTCTTTTGGAAAAAAAGGGTTTGCCAAAATGTAGGCGGGTGATTACACTGGGAAAATAGCACTATTTTTAAGTATTTAGTTGTGTTAAAATTTGTATTTGACTAGAATTTGCAGTTACCTAAACTGCCTATTTTTTTTTAAATTTTACAATATTCTTTAATATTTCTTTGTCAAACTTACAATACTCTTCCCACATTAATAATAATGTGTTAATATTTAACATCATAAAAGAGTGTAAGTACACATATTCACACCAAAAAAAACAGTGCATTTTACAAGCTCAATAAATTTTATAACAGTGAAACCCGGAACCTTATAATTTATGCCATAAAATATTATTTAAATTTGTGTACATCAAGATGGCAAGCCACAAATAGAATCAATTTCCATATGACAGTACTCCGTGTCGATGGGCGATTTGCGTTGTATTTCTATGCCCCATGCGGATCCACCCAGCCATCCATCAATTGCAGTAGCTCTCGAACTGTTTGCTTAATGGCAACATTGTGGGCCAAGTCAGGAGGCCAGGAATTCACATCAATGGCCAAGGATAAATGTAAATTTCGCACCTGCCATTGAGCATTGGTGGGCGATAGGAAAAGCCAATAGTAGCCGGCAGGAAAAACCCGAACGCAAGACCATTCACACCATTCAGGGCAGGGAGTGCAGGGCAATCGCAATGAAACTGCAACTCTGCAGGCGACACCCATTCTTTGTGTGGTCACTCACTCCGACATGGATGAGATTTTCCTACGATTTTGCCAACGCTTTTCCCCGGGTTTTTCCTCTGCAACCTATCCGCTTCCTACTCGATTTCCACCAAGAGTCCTGCACTTGATGTGCGCTTAATGTTGACACCGACGCTTTGGCACTTTACAGCCATTTAAGCCGGGACATGACAGCCACTCCCCTGCTGTCCCACTTCCGTCCGGCATTTCCCCTGTTTTCCGCTTATCCCGTCTCTACCTTCTTCGCTGTCGCTTATTTTGCACTTCGGCAACAACATGTGAGAACGACAACAATTAAACCACGAATGTCACCGGGTGCAGGGCTTCAGGATAAAGAGTTGTCGAGTGGGAAAACGGGAAGGTAAGCTCCTGCCCGAGAAATGTCCTCTAATTGCTGCAACCGCAAGTGGGGTCGTCAAATGAAATTGTATCTCTGAAAGGGATATGGCGCTTTATTCCTTCTAATTTCCATAATATTTTTTTTGCCAATCTGGGAAATATGAACTGAAGAAGATAACTGAACTGAACTGTAGAAAAATGAAGCTGTAATCGAGTCTAGCAAGAATGAAACCCCCATCCTGATGTCTTGATGAATTTTCTAGCATCACTCAAAGTTCTGAGCTCTGGGTTTCCTCCAAAAAATTTCCATAAATGCCCTTCGTCATGTAACGGCAGAAGCCGCGCTAAATTTATGCCGGTTATTCAATTCCAACCCGACGGAACTCTCTTGCATAAATCTGCACTGCAATGTGTCTGTTCAATATAGATCGAGGGGGCAGAGGATGCCCCGGCATTTAGGGCAGAACTAATTTCCGTGCTGGAAATGCAAAGAAGCGCCAGCTGCCAGGGGTGTTAGATTCCCATATATCGAAATCGATTCGCTTTCCTTCTGTCAACTTTTTGGCCAAATTGCATTTTACAGTTCATTTGCGGTTGCGGGAAATTAATTAAATGATTAAAGCCAGCAACACAATCGCCCGTCCCCGCTCTAACGGTGTAACGGTGCGTATGCGTAATCGAATTCATTTGCGGCTTTCGTCGTTAATCCTCGGCTCTCCACTTGATAGCTATGAGCTCTGACAATCGCCTGGCTTAACTTTTAATCGCAAAGTTGGGTCTGGTTTGGGGGTTGTTGACACAGCTGAAATGATTGTTTGGTAGCCCGAAATATAGGGGTAATGCCAGGGAAATATTGAAAAGAGTTCATTAATTAAATTGATTCTTTATAACTTAGCACAGATAAACAACGGCGATCCTTTCTACCATAAATAATTCCTATTTAATGTGAAAGGAGTATTATTTCTGTATTAACGACACTTGGGCCTTCAAATTGTTAAAGACTCAATATGGGAAAAAGCCGATTGACAGTCTGCTTTCCCCCTTTGAAGCTCATTTTCTTGAGACTCCCTGGAGACTTCTTTTTCCGCATAAGTCCTTCCGCTCTTCGCCCATTTGGAGACGATTCATTTGACTTCATTCCATCTTGGGCAATGCTTAGTTGGCAATATTCCTTTAGCATCCGGCATTATGCGCATATTTGAGCCATCATCACTCAGTTAGACAAATCCTTTCAGAAGGACTCCTTCGCTGGCTCGCTGAAATTTACGCTGGCCATAAAGGCGTCTTAATATTTGATGGTCGCAGCATTCAATAGCAGCCTGTTGCTCTGCCGGACTCCGGCAAGTGCATCACTTATTCATGGCCCAGGAACATAGAGTCTTCCTTCTCCAGAGTCGGGAGTCCCGGTTCCACTTTTCCTCCGCTCACTTAAAGCTGTCCCCTTTGAAGCTGTCTCATAACTTAGTCATTCTGCCCACTCCAGGGTGAAAGTGTTTGACGTGGCTTACGGATTACCAACGGATCTCCTCCCGCGATTCCGAAAGTCAATATTTACCTGACCCCTCCCGAAAAAGGATAGCAATCTCGCCAGGTGCTGCCTGCCTCCTTCCACTGCCAAAAGCCGTTGTCGTAGGTGTCGCATTCATCGCGCGAGCGAACTTTTAATCAAGTCACAAATATTTCTGCCATCTTAATTCCCGGCAGTGGCGTGCGAGGACCTGATTCGCATATCCCTGGCTAATTAGCGGCTTCTGGAGTGACGTGAACAAAGGACGACCTTCAGGGATCATCCCGCTCTCGTTCCCACAAACATCTTTTACAATGAATGGTGGATTTGATTTACTCTGCCAACGAAAAACAGGCTCATTAATCAATTTACGCAGCCTACGACCCACGAAAAATGTGAGTGAACATTTATAAAAACGAACAAACAACAAAAACTAATTGAATATTTAGACTTTTTAATTTTTAAGTATTAAAAATTCACGCCACGCTTGAAGAATCAACCAACAATTTATAATACACACAAACAATAATGTCAAACAAAAAAACAGCACTTGATGTACTCTGTGTTCAAGGGGGCCATGAATCATGACGGGAATTAAGCATTAAACAGGAGCGAATTAATTAAGTGAGAAATATTTAAAACTTACGTTTCATCAGTTTCTTTGTTGCGTTAATTTTACTGTAAAATTGAACAATATTCTTAGGGAGGGCTGAAAATATTTATACATCGACATAGATATTTATATTTAAAATCAAATTTTTAAATTTATTGATGACATAAAATAGACCAACATTCAAATAAATTAAATGTATCTAATTGTAAATTATATTTATATAGTTAGTTAAAAAACAAAATTAAAAAGAATCTACGGATTTTCTTAAATTTCTTCAGCTTCCTTATAGAAACTTGTAATAACTATTTTAAACTATAAAAAAACATTATTTAATTTGAATGAATGAAGTCAAATGTGTATTATTAACTCGCATTCGCTGAAAGCAATGAAGCAAAAAATTAAAGGCCTATAAATAACTAACTTTATAAAAAGTTTCCACTTTTATTGTAACAATTCAATTGAAATGCTAATAAAGGCCGCTCCTTCAGTGGCCAATAAGTGCAGGAATGCAAGTTACACACAAGTGAAAGGGAAAGGTCCTCGACTTAAGCGGCTTCTTCGCACGTTGCTGCGATTCCCAAAGGACTTTTTTTTCTATTTTTGAACCACAAAGTTTTGAATGGCCAGGATCTCCGTGGCAACTTTTGGATAGAAATCCATCCCTTTGGAACCTTTTGAGGGGAGCAGCTGGCGCATCCTGCGACTCGATTCTCCTTCTTTTTATTTTTTTATTTATATTTGTAGTTTGACAAAGGACCTCACGGCCACGCAACTGAAAATCTTGATGGCGGCATTGTGATTATGCAAATGAGGCAGCGACAAGTGTGTTCAAAGGGATCATGTTTATTATTTATTTACTGCCTGTTGACAGTTTATCCAGCAGACTCGCTCGAATCTCGATTCCCTCGTTTCTCTGTCGGATTGGCCAAAGATTTGTGCGCCGTGACGTCAGACGGGGGACGGGGGATGGAGGGATGGAAGGATGGATATTTCAGGACTGAGGCTTAAAGCTGCTTTGGCATAAACCGCCACTAATTGACAGTTCCATAACGCCCCGACGACTCGTTAAAGCCAAAGCTCGAGTGTTGCGCAAACAAATGTCCCAAAGGCAAAAAACTTTTTGGCCTTAACTCAATTATTTGAGCCAGCGGCCAAACGCGTCACCATTTATCAATCTCCTGCGTCCCAGCGGGGGCAGTGGGGGTCCCCTTTGGACTTCCTGGCGATTTCAATTAACAGGAAAATTTGCAACACAAAAAAAAGGCCACTTCTAATCAATCATAAAGCGCCAAGAATCAGGGCGCGCAAGCAACAGAAAAAGTGGCTCAAGGCTGGAGGGAGGTCTCCTTTCTTAAGAACTTTTTTAACTTTGACCCCCCATTTGTCATGCTTAAAACTCGTCCTGGCCGCCATTCAATTTATATTTATTTCTATATAGTATCCTTCTGGTCTAAGCACGTTTCGGGCGTCATCTGCTCGATTCTTGTTTATTGGAGAATCGTGTGTGGTAGTTTAATTAAAACTGGCCATTGTCCTCTGTCCCCGACTGACCTCTTGTCCCCGTTTCCCTGCCTCACCAGTGCCGAAGTCGTGTCCCCTGCAGTTGCATTGTGGGCCGAGTTCTAAGTGCCGCATTAGCAGGACCCCCGGTGGAGTCCTTTCTTCGCGTACAACTGCAAAAAGTCGACGGACATTAGTCGCGGACATCCCGCTGATCCGGTTACCCAGGACGTGCCTCCACCTCTGGTTTCGATGTCTGTCTATTGTGTCGGAGTGACTGAATGGGAATGGGCCAGGGATGACTGCTCCTGATCTGGCTGCCACATTCAGTTGCAGTTGCCTGTCACAGAGGCAGAAGCCTCTTGAAATTACTTCTTTGAAATAAGGTTTACAAAGAAATGATAGAGGTAATGTGTTCTTTCTGGTTTGGGCAAAACAAAAAGTTATATTAAACCAACTATTTAATCAAATTCTTGTCACTCAAAAGCTATTTTTAAACAATAAGAATAAAGTTTTATAGGAGGATGCAGAGCCTTTCTTTTTCCTCTTGCCTTCCCATGAAGTATTAACATTTTCTGTATTAATATTTTCCCCTCTTTCAGGCCTGGCCCAGTGTGAAGCGTTCTTTTGAGATATTCCCCAACCCGGCGGTGCCCCACAATGTGCACACGGTCTCAGGTAAGCCGACGCACACACGCACCTACATAAGCGAAGTGAAACTTCTGTGAGTCAAGTGCCCCCGGCGGAGAGGGGGTCCGGGCTAGCTGGAAAATGCACTTTGGCGGTAGTGACAAGTTTAAAGCGCTTTCTCAAACCTTGTTTACTTGTCTCTCAAATTGATTTTTGCATAAGTTGTGAGTGAGCACTGCTCGCTGAACTCCCCGGCGTATACGCAATTTGTACAGCCAGGCAACACGAATTTATTGCCCCAATAAAATTCAAATCAAAGTGCACGCCGATCTGCCCTCCTCTGACCATCCATCAACCGACCCAAACTGACCAAACGGAAAATATATAGATTACAAATAAATCTGTGGTCACTCCAACAAAGATTGTGATTCCGGCGAATGTAAACTTAATAAATTCCATGACCAGCAACTTGTGCCAACTTCAATTGAGTTAATCCCTGAATTCAACCTAACCCTCCGCCCCCCAACGCCCACTTCCATATTCATTTTCCCAAGGGGGGAAGTCGTCAAAGTAACCGCATCCTTGGGTCCAGAGATAACGAAAAGTTGCATCAGGTAAAACATCAGCAAATCTGTGGCTATGCCAATTTATAATTGCTTTTATTTATAGTCAGGACAACAGCCTGGGAAAACTTGTGGACAGTGGGAGGCAATGAGTTTTCCGGGGCGGGTGCTTTTGGGTCAGCTCAATGACGTCACTTTCATAAATAGAAATTCCGTTTTTGAGCGGCAAATGGAAAAGCACTCTAATCCGAGGGATTAAAGTAGACTGCGTAGGAATACAAAGGAGCTCAAATCGTATTGATATATTGCAGCTATAGACAAAGTAACTTGGACCAATCGAAATTTAATAAATACATTTTTGAGCTTCTTTTAAAGTCTACTTGAAAGAAATATTAGCAATGGACACAAAAACCAAGTATTTTCCTTGCTCCTTTAAAAGCAAAAATAAGTAACTGAATATTTTATGACTTCACTTGCTAACCGCCGCCGTCACTCTGATTATGATTATTAAACCATAATGCCTAATCAATTATGAATAGTGCAAGTTTAATTGTCAGTCGCACAAGTGGTGATGTTAAAAGCCCGAAAAAATGCCGCCCACTTGAAAGCAATTAGCGAGTGTCATAAACAAATTGGCGCCAAGTGCCGCCAGAAGGAGTCAGAGGGGACCCCAAGTGTCTCCTTGCTGCTTCCCAGGACCAAAACTGAACCTATTCCCTCTTCGAGGGATACACGTTCTGGGACAACCCACACACACACAAGTTAGAGTATGTGACATGCATGTCAAGAGCGTCACAAAAAGTAAGTCAAATAGTAGTTTAATTGTTTTTCGGCCCCGAGACGAGGTCATAAAAAGCCACCGAAACCGCACACACATCTGTATTCATGTACGTATGAGTGGGTGACCCGGCTAATAATGTTGGCCATAAATCAGCCAACGATGGCCGGGCATTAAGTGGATGCGCATGATAAATTAATTGTTGCCAGGAGCCAAAGGCTAGAAACAATCAAAGGGGATTTCAATCGCTCACTCCCCTAAGCCTCTCTCCCACTCCTCGGAAATCCTCCTGCAACTCCTTCAAATTGGCCAAGACAAATTGGTTTCAGGTTCGGTGGCCCACTCAATTTTGGGAGTTACTGTTAGGCCTGCGTGGCATTAAATGCATTTAACACACAAAGAAAAAAATACTAGTTAGCTCAAGAATTATTTAAGAATAAATATATTTACTTTATCATTATAAACTCACCTTCAATGTATAAGGTAACGAGATACATTTTCAATTGCCCTTCAACACTTCCCATTTTCCCCCAGTGCAATGCCATTAACTCACACCCCCTTTAACTTCATCCCTTCCTTAGATTGCATGCATGTGGCCTCCGAGGCAGGTGACTACATCTTCAAGAAACTCAATCCCCTAAGTTCGGCATTGAATCGGGAGACGGCTCTGCTGGAACTAGAGGCGGCAGGAGCTGGAGCTGGGGCTGGGGCAGGAGCCGGGGCTGGCGTGTTGCCCGGAGTGGTTCCAGGCGACGGAGCATTGACAGGAGCAGATGTCCAGGAAGTGCCGAGCCCCGAGGTGTGTGGGCTTTATGTGATTGGTGAGCCAGACACGATTGTCGAGATTACAATGAAGCACTATGATGCGAACTGCGAGACAGGAGCCCTAATGGCGGTAAGTGCTCGGAAATGTCCTTTAAATTTCCCATAGAATGTAACCGGCTTTGGCTGCTACAGTTTGTGGATGGCTGGGAGCTGAATGGCGAGTACTTTCCGGGCATAAAAGATCATCATCGGCCGCTGGAGGAGCGTGTTTACGAGTTCTGCAACAATTACAGACAATGGTGGGTGTCAGGGTTTTTTAGCTTTTTTAGCTGCCTAATATATATATTTCTATTGGTATTATCCTGTATATTTATGCAGGCCCCGCATTAGCAATAAGAAGTTCTTCCGCTCTAGCCAGAATGCTGCCCTGCTCCAGTACCGCATTCCGACGCGCGGCTCCTTTGTGGCCAATGTGAGATTCCACAAGATCACACAACGTAGGTTTACTTCAGAATTAAATAATTTAAAATGAATCCATAATGGTTTACCCTATTTCTTAGCCTGCAATGTATTGGTCCAGGACGTAGCTGCCATGTACAAGATGACCAACTTTGGCCAGGCCCGCAACTGCACCATCTCCGCGCTCTTTCCGGCCGTGGTCTCTCTGGCCAGTCTGCGGATCGGCGGCAAGAGCGTGAGGGCCCAACAAAAGGTCAATTACGATGTGGGTACAACTACAGATTTCCTGTCCGCATAGCTTAATTTTCCTTTGCCCCAAACATCAGTGTCAGATGCCCAGTGATCGCTTGGAAATTGGTGGATCCGCTGGCCTGGATGCCTTGGGAATGGAACACGCGAGCGCCGTGTGTGGTGCCTCCAGCGAGCCGGGACCGGAGCAGGCGATCTTCTGCGGTGTGAGCACTGTGCGCCTGGTATCCTCCGGCCGTTACCAGAACCAGGCAGCCCTAGTCCTGCGAAAGGCCGATGTGCAGGACCTGGACATTGCCACGCTCATGTGTGCGCTCTAAGCGGCGAGCGGGACGCGGTCCAAGTGTGTAAATGTTTGTAAAAAAAAGAAAGAACACGACAGAAGATATAGATTCCAGCAATGAAACGCCGTCGAGCGGAAGCGGAAGACACCACCCCGGACTCCATCGTAGTGCTTAAACTTAACTCTTAACTTAATCCAGCTAATTCGCAAAGTATTCGCTACCCGAGAGGCATCTTAGGTAATATATATATACATGTATATCGAACATTCTGAGTGTTGACTTCAAGAATCGAGTGTGTTTATTGTTCTTCGGGGTTTATCATCTATATCTCTCTCTCTCTCTATATTTATGTCCAGGCTAAGCTGTTTTATTTCACGTTTTATGGCTTCATCGTAGTGCGATTATCGCCGCCGATTATAGGGGCTATGAATAGCCACCGACGATAAGTCTCAGTAGAGGACTGCGGATGCAGTCAGCAGGGCCAACAGGGAGGCCATGCTGAAGGCCTTTAGCCCAGAGGCACCGCCTCCCTGATCATCGTCATCAGTGTTATCCTCCTTTTCCAGCTAAAAATATATGAAATTAATATCAAGATTTGTGTAAACGAGAAGTACCTCTGAGCTACTCACACTCTCCGCCAGGATGGCCTGCAACTCCTTGCAGCGGGTGCGCTCCTGATAGTTGCTGGTGGCTATCCGGCAGATGGTCTTGCTCAGACAGGCGTCGTCGCAGCCCTCCGCTATTTTGGGATCGGAACTGGTGAACTTGTACCGCCGGAATTTGCGCAGCAGATCGGGTTTCTCGGCCATTTGCACGAGCAGCTTGTCGATGCCCGCCGGGCTCGTGTCCTCGGTGAACTCCTTGGTGAACTCGTATTCCAGATACCACTCCGGCTGCTCATCCGGCTTCTCGTTGGCCGCCGTCAAGTTCAAAATGTACGTGTGGTGCTCCACCACCTGCCTTCGCTTCGGATCCAGCTCGTACAGCCTGTAGTTGGGATTCGTATCCGTATAGGTGGTCAGGCTGCCTCCATTCCAGTTCACCACCGTGGCATATCCGTCCTCGGAGTAGTGCAGATTCATCTCGTCCTTGTGAGTGTGTCCGCTGAAGACGCCAGTCACGATGCCACTGAATCTGGTCAGCACTCGGTTGTACTCCTTCGACCAGCTGCTCCAGCAATCACCGTCGCCGGCGGGTATGTGTGCCAGGACATGGACCGATTCACCAGACTGCTCTGCGAGAAGCAGGGTATCGTGGAACCACTGCAGCTGCTCCTGGATCAGAGTGGCGTTGTAGTAGAGCCACCAGTTGTACAGGTAGCAGTCCATGCTGTTCAAAGCTACGACTCGGAAGTCTTGGCTGATCGGGACGGTGTAGTAGCCACCACGAAGTACAGTGGCTTCCGCCTCCGCAGGCAGCCACTTGGACCACAGGCTCCACACGTGCTCATAAAGCCACTGGACACTCAGGGCGGTGGGTATTTCGTCGTTGCCGAAACTACAGAAGAGTGAAGCGAAAAGTAAAAAGTATATATTAATATTAAGTAAATATTTTATTCAGATTTAAATATGATGATAGAAGATGGGGGAATACGCGTTCAATTTGCTCTTTGCCGAAAGCCTTACAAAGCAATTATGCGCTCTAAACCCTATAAAATACAAGTAGTTAGTGGCCCCCCAATTCGTTAGCATTATCAGTAGATTAGTGTGGGTAAAAGGTTACAGCTTTACCCGAAATGGTACCAATTACCAGTAGGAATTGGGGGCTATAAGACAATTTATGGCAGTGCGGTTTTGGGGGTACTATTGTGGGAAAAAATTAACGATAAACTTTATGTTGGTGGGAAATTTAGACGCTTATGTTTGCGATATTTGCAAGATAAGGCCTAGTTCACACAGTCAATAAATACTACATTTCTGTTAAAGTTATTTTAATGAATTTGTTAATGAACTGGTTTCACTTTTTTTGACTACATATGAGCTTTAAAAGTATATTAGTTTTTTATGAGATCTTTTCCGTTATGAAGATATTTTAAAAGGATTTTTTAAACTTAAAAGTTTATGTTAGCTTCATATGTTTTCTATTCCATTTTTCCTGCATTTATCGACCTTATTGTTCTTGCTTTTGGTTCAGAAATAATGTTTGCTCTATACTTCCTTTTTTTACAGCCAAGTAAAATTACTTCGAATTACCTCCAAGCCACTCTTGCACCCCAGCAATTTCCAGTCCAAATTTCTGTTACCAAAACTCAACCTAATTCCGGGTACACTTTGAACTCTGGCCATCTGGGTCATTCATTACCTTAATAATACGAGTGCGGATGGTGTGCAAATTACGGGTACTCACACGTTCGTGGGATGTGGCTCGTGATTGCCCAAGCAGGGGTAGATGGGCGTGTTCGGGAAGTACTCCGCCAGGAGTCCATCGATTTCGGTCAGCATATCCAAGTTACCCTGCTTGGTGGTGGACCAAACGTTGTGGGGTGGCACATCGCCAGTGTGGTAGATCCACTCAATTTTGTGGTTATCCTTGACGTGCTGGAAGGCACTGTGGATGAGGTGGAGAGGAGTATCGCAGGCGCGGTAGTCAGACCAGTAACCAGCTGCGGCTGAGGCATCCGCCCCTGAGGCCAGAGCAGTCCGGCAACACATGGGCTCATCGCATTCGGCATTGCTGCCGGCGGCGTACTGGGGATCGTAGTGGATGTCGGTTAATTGGAGGATCAGTAGATCATCCGAGCTGCGAGCGGGTAACTCTGAGTTGTGCTCCGTGGGGGAATCCCCCTGAATGGTAAGCGTGAGATTGTACTCGTCCTGCTTCACCTGGCAAATGGCAATGGGAAGCATGCCGCAGAAGGACTGCGAGTCGGCAGCTGTCTCGTTGAAGATGAAATCAAAAATGGGCCAATTGAGATCGAAGAGACCCGAGCACACTTCCTGGGTGGAGATGCCAAAGTAGTCACAGATGCCCAGGGTCAGCTTCTTGGCCTCCGCCTCCCGCTGGGGGCCACTCAGCTCGCCCTCGGTAAAGGTGCGGACGAAGACATTGATCGTGGATCGGCACAAAGTGCACACAAAGAACTGATCGGCGGAGTTCAGGTCAGCCATGGACTCCGTGAATATGGCCTTCCGGCTGTGACTGTTACGCAGATCTTGTCCAATTTCCTTTAGCCTTTCTGTCTGGACGCCCGTGTGGTGGTACTTCAGGTAATCGCGGCTTATCTCCTCCGCCACGGCAACTGCCAAATTGCAAATAATAAACCAATAATGGATGTCAATCAATCGAAGCTGTCAGGTGGAAGTTATCTTTGGGACAAATCCAAACAATTTCGACTTAGCGACTATTAGATAGCGACTAATCTAATGATCCTAACCATTCACATATTGACTTTAATTCATAAAAATAGAAGTGGCACTCGTACTTGGCTAACTGAAATCCACATGATCCTCCGAACCACCTTTACCCACCTGATTGCACCGCTGCCAGCCGCTCCTCCTTGGTAAGAGTATCGGGAACATTTGGCAGGCTAAAGGCCCCGCAGCCTACCAGCAGGAAAGCGATTCCCCAGAGAGCTGTACTCCAGATCAACTTCATGACGGAACTGTGCCCAGGACAGAGATCGTGCCCCTACTTATAGCCTTCTTAATGGCTATATCGCTATCAGCACAGCTGCTTATCGGAAGTAGAGATATCGCCCCAAACGTTATGCCAGCGGTCATCAGCCCATAATAATTTCGGATCAGGCGCAGATTTTCAGACCAGGCTAATCGGTGAAGGGTTTGCCATTATTGGGGTACCTTTCAAAACCATATTTGGAAAAAGAAAAGAGTAAGAATAAATCCATCGTAGGTCAATTGAGTTCAAGATTCAAAATAAATCCCGTGTTTAAAAATAGTGACAAAAAGTTGGTGTACACTTTCTGCTGTTCTCGAATCTAATTCCAAGAAAGCAAAGTTGTAAAATATTGTGTTAGCGTTGAAGTTAGAAGTGTAATGCTATTAATTATGTTAGCGGAAACAAAAAAATGTACTAGGTATTCAATGAGTCAAAACATTCTTCACAATTCTATGGAATTCAAAAACAAATCAACTATTTCTTGCACGTGCTTACTTCCATCGTTAACCTTAACTTCATCATCATCGCCATTGGCATGGCCATAAACCATATATGTTTAGATTGTTTTATGGTCAACACCAACCAATTGGCTAATTTGCGCTAATCGCCATTAGCCGATAATGCAATCGGCTGGAAAACAAAGTCTATATATCACGAGATAACCCCCCGAAAAAAATACACACAAGATTAACTTTGATAGGGATAAGCGCATACTTCTATTGGCCACTTGAGAGTGACCACCTTTTTGGAATGGAATCCATTCCCATTATATAACTTAGGGGGTACAATTAGAAGCTAAGACGAATGGACAGGACCAAGGCCAGCAGAGAGCTGATGCTAAGCAGGCTCAGGGTGGCGGATCCTCCGCCTTGGTCGTCATCATCACCACCATCTGGGGGTTCTGTAGTAGGATCTTCGTTATCCAGCTGAAAAATGGTTTGGTTTATATATTAGTTTAGGATTTTTGGAAGCCTATCGGAGGATAACTTACAGCATAGAACAGCTTCTCACGGAGCTCCTCGCAGCGTCCTCGCTGATTGTTAATGGTGACAGCAGCCCGGCAAAGGGATCCGGCCAGGCAGTTGCGATCACAACCTCCATTAACCTGGGGATCCGCAGAGGTCACACGGAAGCGCCAGTACTAAAGGGAACAGGAAAAGTTTAAAATTGAGAAAGAGGAAGGAAATATAAGCTTAACATGTTATTATATTCCTATATTATCTAGGTATATTTAGAAACAAATATTCTTCTATGAAAAAGCTAATAGATAAACACTATAATTAATACTCTCCGATTGAAAAGTTTAAACTTAAAAGTGACTAGCAAAAAATTTAAAAATAAATGAGCGGATCTATAGAATTAGGAACTCGGATACTTTTAAACTATTATACTTAAAGATATCTTAACTTACCTTTCGCATTAAAGCGGGATTCTCGGCCAACTGGTCGAGCAGCTTGTCAATGCCGGCAGGACTCGTGTCCTCGGTGAACTCCTTGATGAACTCATACTCCAAGAACCACTCGGGCTGCTCATCCGGCTTCTCATTGGCCGCAGTCAGGTTGAATATCCACGTCCAGTGGTTCGTCACTTGGTAGGTGTTTGGATCCACAGCGTACTGTCTGTAGTTGGGGTTCTTGTTGGAATAGGTGGTGACGGCACCACCGTTCCAGGCCACAGCGGTGGCATGACCCTCCTCTTCCGAGTAGTAGACGAAGAGCTCGTCCTTGTGCGAGTGACCGGTGAAGATACCGCTGATTGTGCTGCTGAAGCGAGTAATGCAGCGATTGAACTCGCGAGCCCACACGGACCAGCAGGTTCCATCACCGGACGGGATGTGGGTCAGGATGTGGACATACTCGCCGGCCTTCTCGGCGGCCAGGAGAGTGTCGTGGAACCACTGCAGCTGCGGGATCTTGTCCGTACCGCTATTATACAGCCAGAAGTTGTCCGTGTAGCAATCGTTGCTGTTCAGAGCGATGATGCGGAAGCCCTTGCGAGGCGACACCGTGTAGTAGCCGCCCTTAAGGATAGTCTCCTTGGTCTCTGCCGGCAGCCACTTGGACCAGTCGTTGTACAGGTGCTCGTATAGCCACTTCGTGCTAACCTCATCGGGAACGCCCTCGGGACTGAAGCTAAAAGTCAGGATTTATGAAAAATTATTATACTCCGATATAAGGGTCGCCTTCAGTGGCACTTACAGGTTCAGGGGATGGGGCTCGTGGTTTCCGATACAGGGATAGACGGGAACATCACCGAAGGCCTCATTGATTCGCTGGCTCACCTTAGTCAGCACACCGGTGTTCTTCTCCACGGAGGTGGCCCAAACCATATGGTCCACAATGTCACCGGTATTGTAGGCATAGTCGCACTTCGTATTGGCCAACGCACTTTCCAGAGCCGACTCGAAGGTATGCCAGGGTAAATCGCAGTCTCGATAGTCACCCCAGGCGCCAGCCGCCTCGCTAGTTCCCTCGGCGGTGTCCTTATGCCGCTGGCAGCACATGGGCTCCTCACAGGTGGCGAGACTGCCGATCGCATACAAAGGATCGTGATGGATGTCACTGAGGTGGCAGATCCTCAGATCGGAGTCGCTAAAGCGAGGAGTGTCCGCCTTAGAACCCGTCAACGCCTCTCCAGAGCTGTCCACGGACAAGGTCCAGTTGTAGTCGGGATTGGATCCTGTGTTGCAGAAGTTGAACTCCATGAAGAGCGAACAGAAGCTCTGGGAGTCGCTCTCCGAGTTTCTCAGGATGTACTCCACGGTAGGCTGGTTGGAGTCAATTAGACCCTCGCAGACCTCATCCGTCTGGAGGTTCATCCGGCGGCAAAAATCCATAGCGAACTGTTTCATCAGCACCGAGCTTCCGTCGCCATGCAGCTCTCCATCCTCGTCACGAATGGTCCGGATGAATACTCGCATCACCGACCGACAGGCCGTGCACACGAAGAAGCTATCCCTGGGCTCCAAGTCGACCATATTCCGGGTGAAGATATCCTTTTGGCTGTGCGACTTGGCCAGCTGCTTGGTTAGTCTCTGGAACTCCGGGGTCTCCACTCCCGTCTTCAGGAAGGTCACATACTCGTTAGCCAGGCGCTCGGCTATGTCGTCCGCGATGGCGGACAGCACATGATCGTCCAGCTCAAAGTCCACTGGCACTCCGGGCAAATTCACGGCCGAGGCGGTGGCCAGGACGACCGCTAACACGATTCCCCTCATGGTTTGCAGGGCAACTGGAGCATATCCACGCCAGGTGGGGCCACTTATAGCCTGCGCTTATCTGACCACCAGCTGGACGAATCCATTGACAAGAGCGGGAAAAACCATTCAGCGGAAGATTAGCCTAATCTTGTGGATTGCAATTCGGCTGGAACAATTATTTTCGGCTCAAGAAGTGGTCATAATCTGCCTCCGGTGGGGCAGATTGCAGCGCTCGAAATCGTACATCGTAAAAGCAAGTTCGACGACTCAGCACTACTTGGCAAAGGTATACCCTCAAGATCGAAATTCAGAAGGGTCCCAATTATATTTTCGGTGATTTTTGAGGTTTATTTGCTTTTTAAACTGAAATCCAGGAAGGTCAAACCTTTTATAACCGAAAACCTTATCACAGCGTTATCATTGTTAGCTAATTTAGATATGCAAAGATTAAAGCACTTAAAATGGTTAATCTAACATATAATACTCCACTTTAATTTTTATTGATTTTTTCTATTTTTTGTGGAACCTTTTGAGGATCAAAGAAAGAAATTTTATGTTTGCCTTGTGCACACAATTTAATGACAAGGGTTTTGTCTTATAAAACAAATAAATAATTATTTAAAGTTAAAAAGAGTTTGTTCATATTTCGAAATACATTTGAGTTTTGCGCCAACGATAATAAAAACCGATAAGTAAAATAGCGTCGATAGCGTTATGTTGTTTTTGTTCCTTTTTGCCCACTTCAGTGTGACCCTCTCCCGTTTATCAAAAAATTCGTTTTTATGAAGAATTTTTAGACTAAATTTCAAAATTGCTGGCGGGCACACTACCGTCTATTTGCATTTATTATTAAAAAAAAATAAGAATCAGCAGCACCGAGTGTTAAGTGCCAGCCGAAGTCCAGGACAGCAGGACCCGGATTGAGGCAGATTAGGTAGCAGCGGCGGCAGAGCACATCAAGGGTACTGGTACGCCGGCAGGATAATCCCCGTAAAGCCAACGGAAGCAGCAGCAGCAGCTGAAACGCAACAACAAAAGACTCGCTCGCCAGTGACGCCATTTTCTGTGCGAATAAAGAGCAGGTGGGGCAACGGCATAAAAAAGATACGAAATACAGGAAGAGAGACGGAGACAATAGAGACAGAGCGAGAGAACTCGGAAGCGAGTGTGGAGCGAGACAGACCGCGAGGATGAGCAGCCTAATCAACTTCCTGAACCCCAAGCTCAAGCCCTCCGTGGAGAGTGACGCCGTTTGCGAGGATGGCTTCACGGCAGCTAATCTCATCGCCGACGATGCTGAGCAGCTGGAGCGGGGCTTCATGTGCTTCGCTGTCTGCAAGCCTCCCGTTGAGATCGTCTTCGACTTCCCCAAGGCCGTCGACATGAAGGTCATCAAGCTCTGGCCCTCCAGCGGGGCCCTGCGCTCCACGGCCTTCGAGCTGCACGGTCGCCATGACGGCATCTGGGAGCGCGTGGCTTTCGTGAGGGACCTGGGACGTGGCGTTGACTCGGTGACCTTCTGCTACCAGAGTGACTACAATTCGAGGAGCAGCTCCAATGCCGCCGCCGCCACCGGGCAGCCGCAGAGCGAGAAGGTGTTCTTCTTCAAATCCGCTCACAAAATCCTAGCCAGCACCAACAGTGTCAAGGTGGTAATACGGGCCACCGAACGCTGTCCGCCGGTGCTGCGCAAGGTACAGATGTGGGGCTTGCCCGCCCGCTCGCTCGACAAAGCCGACAGGGAGCTGGTGAAGAGCATATGGAGTGAGATCAGCGATCCCTACGGCCAGCGCGATGCCTCACACGGAAATACAGGGCAGCGTTCGCCGCCCAGACACGTTCCCGAGCTGAGGGAGCAGTCCTCGCTATCCATACCGGAGGAATTTCTAGACTCCATCACATGGGAGCTCATGGTAAGGGGGAACAGAGGGATATTTCCTAATTTTTGTCCCACAAGAATTAACCATATCCTAACCTTGCAGATATTCCCCACCGTGTTGCCCTCCGGCAAGGTGGTGGACCAATCTACCATCGACAAGCACGCTGAGGAGGAGGCCAAGTGGGGCCGCCAGCCATCGGATCCTTTCACTGGCCTCGAGTACAATGCCCAGCGCAAGGCCATCATTAACTTGGCGCTGAAGGCACGTATCGAAAAGTTCCTTATGGAGCACTCGGAGCATTTCAAGGCGGTGCCGCGATCCTTGGGTTCTTCCCGGCAGCGTCGACGCCACGCCTCGCAATTCGCCAGCAGCACGTGTCAACCGGGCCAAACCAGTCCGGCGGCTGGCACATACTCGGCGCTGAGCAGCGCCTACAAGCAACAGCAGCGTATGAGCAGGGCCACTGCCACAGCCACCTCCTCATCGGCTGCTCTCAGTGGATCGCCGCACTCGCCGCCGGCGGCCAAGAGGGCGAGGCACAGCAACCATGGCACTACCGCCTGTGCCACAGTGACTGCCAGCAGCGCATCTACCTCGACGTCAACTTCATCCTCCATCGACCAGGCTATCCAGCAGGCCCTTCAGAAGATCACGCGCTTTAGTCAGGTGGCAGTGGCCACCTCTAGCGCCAGTTTGGAATCCTCAGCAGCACCGGCCAACTGCATTAACTGCCGTAGCGCCCAGTTTGGCTACGAGATCCGCACCTGCCGCCACCTGGTCTGCCGAGAGTGTCTGGTTCTGCTTTCGCGCGATCAAGTGTGCGTCTGCAAGGTTTCCTTTCGTGGCGCCGACGTGGAGCGGTACCATAAGCTGGATCCTTAAGGCACCGTCGGCCGCCCTTTTCATGATCGGCCCGACCGATCGCTGCAATAAGCTCGGTTCGCCTCTTTTGTTCAGTTTGTAAGCCAGTCAATCGCTTTAACCACTAGGCCTCGTCACCGCCTACTTTAGCTTATAGTCATATCAGGAGTCGGTCTGAGTCGCAGAAGAAGCCAAATGTGTACACGCGAATCGTTACCGATGATTCGAAAGTATGTATCAGTATCAGGTCACGTTTAGTCATAGAGAACAGATTACGATTAGCATATAGAGTCCGCGCGCATAGTTTTTGTAGACACTTTATACACACAGTTCCCGAGAGAAGGGATCATACAGCGCGAGTTTATATACATATATTCTTACCAATTATGCATAGAATAAAGAGCAACTACAAATTTAAGTCCAAACTTTTTGAAAATATTTGCAGTTTAAGTGTCTTTATTATGTTTGATTCCAAATTCAAAAAATATTAGTTTTTGGCTTAGTTTTGAAGCTAAGTGGTCTTTAAATATTGTTACTTTAAGTTTTTAAATTGCATTCTAATTTAGTCTTTCATAGATTTAATTAATGTCCGATTTATTTCAATAGCTATTAATAAAAACTAAAAATTGACATCAAAAACCTTGGAATATATGTTTATTTATTGTTTTTATAATATAAGAGAGATCTTACGAGTTCATACACAAAACAATATCAAAATATTATGATGGTGTCTCCCATTTATTGTTACATAATCCTTGATTATTCCAGCTGAAGTCCTTATTAAGGTGGTTTGTAGGGAGATTCACGTTTTCTAGGTCTTAGCTGCTTATTTAAGGACGTTTATTTTTCATGTGCTCGAAATTACCACACGGCCTCTCCTTCAGCTCGCTTGAACAGAAATTCCTTGCCGTGAATCTTCATTATGCCGTCGCGGAAAATGAACTTCCACTTGTTGCGCGAGCGACTGACGACATCGTACTGGCAGGCGGCCACGTTGTCAGTCTCAAACTTCGCCTCGATCTCTTCATCGTCGGTTAGGTCATCGCCACTATTGAGTGACTCCTCGTCGTCTTCTTCTTCGACCACCACATTCTTAGCTTCTTCGTCGTCCTCTTCTTCGTCGTCGTCATCGTCATCATCATCATCATTATTATAATCCATAGCGTTGTCATTGTCTTCTTCATCGGAGTCGTCGAATGTCCCGTCTAGTTGCCTGGCCGTGCCTAAAGTGCCACAAATCCTTTTTTTGGTAGATGAGGGCTTACTGCTGGACGAGCAGGGCTCTTCGTCCAAGTCCGAGTCCAAATCCGCTTCCGAGGCCTGGGGTGTTGAGACTGCGGGTGCAAGGTCGATGGACTTGCTGCTCATCATTTTGGAGCGCCACATGTGCAACATAGCGTTGTCATTGTCTTCTTCATCAGAGCCGTCGAATGTCCCGTCTAGTTGCCTGGCCGTGCCTAAAGTGCCACAAATCCTCTTTTTGGTAGAGAAGGAGGGATTACTGCTGGACGAGGAGGGCTCTTCGTCCAAGTCCGAGTCCGAGTCCGCTTCCGAGGCCTGGAGTGTTGAGACTGCGGGTGCAAGGTCGATGGACTTGCTGCTCATCATTTTGGAGCGCCACATGTGCAACATACGCTGCAGTGCCTGCTCGCCAACGCCATCATCCAGGAAAGCTTGACGCATATTGATGACTACGTCCTCAATTACGCGTAGGCAAAATCTAGGCACTACAGCCTGGGACTTAGGGACTTTAATCTTCTTTTTGTTTGGAGCCATCTTGGTTCTTGAATTAAATCAAAAAAATTAAACTGCAATTTTTTATAGTCTTTCCAAATTAAAAAAAATATATATTTTATAAAATTACCTGTTCTTTAGAAATTTGATCTGCTCAGGTCAAGCACTTGAATATGAATGACATTTCAAAGACTTTTCATGTCAAAAGTTATGGATTCTAGAGCAAGGATGACTAGATTTTGCAATCACATAAAAGTTATTTTCCCCAACACTTTACCATTTAATTAATTTCAAATATATGTGGCGCCCTCTGCCGACTTTATGTGGCATTGTATTGTCTGGCAGCCTTGTTCCTTGCCCAGTCTGGCAGCCCTTCTGAAGTCTTCCTGAAATTTGTAAACATTTCAAAATACTCCGCAATAATCGAAATTATCCGGATTTGGCATGTCCGGAGATATGCATGCGACGCCCCAATCTGGCCGCAGACCCCGGCTGGGTCTGGGAAGACGAACCTGTCAGTCAACGCCTCTTTCGCGACTCAAAGGGGAGGAATCTTCAGTAAAAACACCGAAAGGTGAAAGTCTGAATACGCCGCGGACATTTCCACTGTCCTTGAGCGCCCGCAGGATAGGATTGTCCAAAAACAGAACAGAACTTACCAAAAAGAAGCTGGAGTTTGCTGTCGCCCAGGATCTCAAGGAGAAGGAACCCGCGGGTAGTCAAGAAAGAGAGAAGAAAACGAAGGAGCTCAGGCAGACAAAGGAGCGCAGAGAAAAGTGCAATAAGCCAGAGGACGAAAAGGGCAAGAAGAAAGAGATGGAATTGCCTAAAAATCCGGAACAGGATGGGCCCAAGAAGCAGGAACAAAACCGACCCAACAAACAAGAGAGCACAGAAACGCCCAAGAACTTGAGACCGACTCCACCAAAGAGCAGCAAAATTCTAGAACTGCAGGGCGACATTGAAATCTGGCGCAAGGGATTCATTGCTTCCGTGGACGATCTACAAGCCATGGCTGAGCCTGGACTAACAAAGAGGGATCTCCTCACCCAGCTGGGCATTCCCCTAGAGATGCTGCGCTACCTGGAGGAGGATTAAAATAAAAATAGAATTAAGCAAATGTAAAATTAATAATCTGTATTCCATTCAAATCGAGGTGGAAAGTAGAAAACAAACTTAAACACAAACTAGTACTTGTGCGGCCGTACGGGGCGCTCCGGGTCGAAGAGCTTGGGGTCCGCCAGGAAGTCAAGATCCTTGTGGTAGCCCGGCATCAGCAGGCACTGCTGGGCGCGCAGTATGGCCTGTTCCACCTGCTCCTGACGGCGCTTGCATAATCCGGTAATGTGCCGGCCGTAAATGCGGCCGGTGTAAGGCGACTGGAACTGCGACAGCAGCTTCACGTTCTTGTAGTGCGGCGCAATGTCGTGCTTGCACAGGATGCACTGCTGCGGGTCCTTTTCGTAAGGATTCGTTATGTCAATGGGTAGGTCGGAATTGTCTTCAGTCTGCGGCGGCTGCGAGTAAAAGCGACTGGTGGCCGCCAGCTGTTGCCTGGCCACTGCCACTGAAAGAAGGTACTATTAGCCAACTGATGTTTGCCTTATTAATTGTCTAACTTACCGTTTTGTGTTATAAATTTTCCAATTTTAAGCATTTTCAATTAAAATTTCAGGCAGCAAAAGAATAACAGACCGTCAGTGTTGGTAAATGTGGATCGAAAACATGTGTTTGGCTATCGATATACACCGGATAGGCAGAAACGGCCATTAGGCAGCACTGCCATTCCGATATATCATCTTTAGAAAAATAAAATCAAAATAAACATTTGGTTAAAAATTATTTTTACTTTTATTTGTAAGCATGGCGCCTGTTCGTGGCTCACAATCACAAGGAAAACCTGGCAAGAAACCAGCTAAAGGTCCTGGCAAGGTGGCACACAAACAGAAACCCAATTTTAAGAGCAAAAACCACTCAAAACCCAAGGGAGTAAGTACGAGAGTCAACGAGTGCCTTCTTTTCATAGTACAAATTCCCACATTTTCTAGAATAAGCCCAACAAACCGGAGATCCGTCGGAATAAGCGAAACGAAAAGATTGCCCAGGAGAGGGCGGAGCAGGAGAAGGTGCGGGCAGAGCGCGATGCCCGGATAAAGGCCTACAAAAAGCAGCGTTTGGAGAAGACCAAGGCGATCAGCAAGAAAACGCAGCGTGGGCAACCGCTGATGAAGGATCGAATGCAGCTCCTGCTGAAGCAGATTGAGGAGATGAAGCGCCGCTAAGTGAGTTGCACTTGCTCTTCCTCGAAAATCTGTACCGTTAGAGGCTACTGTCTGCAGCAGTGCCTTGTAAATGTTTGAAATGTCCTGCTATTTTTGTTTTATAATCGATCTGAGAATTACCTTGTATCAAGGTTAATTTTTGTTCGTAAATATATCAAGAATTAAAAGCATAAAAACGTTGTATTTTAGCTATTGAAGGGATTGAAACCATTTTGTTATTATATTTGTAAGAAAGTCTAATTGTGGTTCTAGATGTCCTTGTCATGCAAGCGCTAAAAAGCTTTCCCGGAGCGATTTTCGTGCTTTTCTATGTAAAACAGACAAAATATCATTATTACGTTAAAAAAAAGTACAAGAAATAAGTTAGGGTTCGTTTATCTATGAATAAATGTTATTACCATAGTACCAAGCCACAAATTGAATGGTTGTGATACTTCCTCTGGATTTGGTGCACCTCTTGGGAGATTGGAAATATTTCGTTTTCCGCTCACGCTCCGCATGAAAATTAAATCTAATGCAACCTGTAATAAATTCGCTTGTCGCGCGCTTCCGGCCGTGCGAATCAACCCTTTGATTTGTTTCTTCTTTTGAAGACTTGCTATGCAAATTTACGCGGCAAATTGCCTGAGCGCCAGGCAGCGTCCTTATCATCCTGCATCCTGCATCCTGCTAGCTATACCTGCAGGAGTCACCCTCGTAGATCCTCGTGATTCCCTCGCGATTAAGCGCGAACAAAGCAATTTGCTTGGCAGGCGGCAGGCAGCGCGCTATTCAATTTTCACCGAAATATTCGCAATAATAGTAAAGTTTTATGCACATTCCGGTGGCACAACATCCGCTTCCGTGCCCACTCCACCAAGCCCAAAGAAGAGGGGGGTTTCACTTGGGTCATCTCCAACCCCTGTTTCTTTTGAGTGACAATCAGCATGCGGTCTCATATCCGCTGAGAATGTATCAGGGGGGAAAGGCAAACAAAACTTTCACTTGTGCGATATTGCGAAACTATTGGACCGCCCGCCTCCTCCTTAACCCGCTGCGCAACCCGTTGACACAAATCGCACTAAATCAAAAATTATACTTTGCACAAATAAAGCGAGCGGAGGACGCCGACGCGCAGGAAGTCGCTTGGCGATGGCCCTGTGGCCATAAATCTCATCTAGTCAAATATTGAATTACGCCGGATGAAGGCAGGGATGTGTGCCGGGAAAGGGTTCTCCTTCGATTCGCAGATCAAATTTAGTGGGTCAAAAGGATGATGTCCTTCCTCCCTTTTGCGAGTAGTGTGTGACATCGCTTTGTTCTGTTTATTTAATAAAAAAATTTGAAGTTATGAGTGCTCTCGAGGGTCGTTTATGTGTCGATAATGAATAGTTATGGCCGCCGCCGATGTTGCTGCCGCTGCTCCGAGGGCTGTGATCCCATCCGATGCGATTGTTAATGCTTTGTTTGGGTCGCTTATAATGCAATTTATGAATGTTTATATGTTCGAGTGGGGTGACAATGGGTAAAGGATGGCGCTTCAGCTGTTTTTCGGTCTTTTCACACATTACTTTCACTTTCATTGATAAAAAAGAAACTGAAAGCAGCTGCAAATTCATTATTCTTATTTAAATATTGATAATGATTTCAGGTGCTTAAAATTAATTTATTTTTGTTTTGTGGATCAATCAAGAATCTCCACATTGTTTAATGTTTCTATTAAATATTTACTATTACAGAAATATTTTAAAAGTCAGCCGAAAAAACTGTCAAATATTATTCAAATTTTTTTATATTTGATCCAATTATTTCTATTCCAAATTTATATTGAAATTTTAGATTATCTCTTAACACAAAAGATGTCTCATATAAGCAAAAATATACAAATTAAATGCCATGTTTTGGGGCTTTTCCTGAGATTCACAGTGGGATTCACAAGCTCGCCGCCGGTAAAACCAAGCTGATAACAGCTGCCAAGTGATGTCATATAAATATCAAGTCATCCTCATTCGAGTCTCAGTCGTCGATCAACTTTATGCTCAATAACTAGACATCTTGCTTTCTTTTACTATTAAAATGAAATACTTTAAATTATGTTGGATCCTGGTCATTGTGTTTTTAATTAGCTCGGAACATATTCTGGCGGCTCCCAAGCGAAAGACAAAAGCAAAATTTGGAATCAAGCTGCCAAAAATTAATATAAATATTCATCACAATAGTAAGTTTTTGTCTTAAATTCGGCTAAGATGAGCATAGATTTATTTATTTTCCTTTCCCTTAGATATTCACATTGGCTAAGCCTGGATTGTTTAAACTCTAGTATAATTGTATATATTATTGGAATTCTAGTGAAATTTAACTTCCGCCACCTATCTACATTTTTACATTTCCTTCTATTTATTATTTACTATATTAGTAAAATGGTATTAAAATTAATTAAAATAAGTGTAAATTAAAAAAAAAATATATGTTTGGCGTTTTCATTTGTGATGTCTCTTAAATAATTTTCTATAATTGCATACCTAATAAAGACAAGCTGACTACAATACAATATTTATTGTAGTTTTTAGTGCTGGACTTAATTAGTCATCTTTTAAAAGTTTATTGTCAAAATAGTATAAGCTGAAAAGTGGCTTGAACTTTACCAATTTTTAACCACAAGGTTTGTTATTATTTAGAAATCCTAATTATGAATTAGTAAAACAATTTTTTATTTCTAAGAAAACTGAAATTGGTCATTAATTGAACAACTTCGCATCTGTATGTGTTATTTGATTTGGTGATAAGACTTCTCAGAACATATAATTTTGTTTATATTTCCTGACTTCTGGGAACTTATTATTTTGTTTATATTGCCGTATTGGACAGCTATATAAATTTAAGAAACAAAAATTTAGCAAACATGTTTTCCTCATAAATCTGAGTTTTCCAATCCCATTCAAATATACATATAATGTTAAATCCAAATATTTGAATTTATAATTGACTAAATAAGTTCAGAGGAGGATTAACTAGTAAATATGATAAGTAATATGATATGGTAACCAAAACTGTTTAAAACATTATTTTAATTTTATGTATTAATAAAGTCGAAGACTACATTTACGCTAAAAGTTTATCAGTCAAAACAAATATTTCCATTGTAAAAATATGTGTTTAATAATCTCCTTCTTATATATTTATTTGTAATTCATCTGTTAAAATGAAGATCTTTCCTAGACTCTGTTTAAATTCCTGGCCCGCATTTTTTGATTTCGAAATTCCCTGATTGCGAATGGCAAAAAAGGAGCAATCAACCCTTCTTCTCACCCTGATACGGACATGCGAAACTTTTGCATAACTCACTGGCTTTCCAATCTTGTTAACGATTCGGTATGCTAATTAAATTCCTGCCAATGCCGGCAAAGGAAAACAAGCGGCAAAAAGGGGGGGAATTTTCACTTTCTCTGGAAAAAAATCTGCTTGGAAATTAACACCCGACCCGAAGGGCTGGGAGAAAGCCAGAGAGTGAGTCGGAGAGATTCGCTTTCACCGAACCGTAAAATGTTTTACCCCAACATTTGGGACTTGATCCTAGTCGGACCTGGAAAGGACCAACTTTCTGCCGTGAATTTATGGCCAGTGGCGGAGCTGGGGGATGATGCAGTTGCTCTCTTATCTGGCTGAAATATTAACGGTTTAGACTTAATTACAAATGGCGACGCTGCCGGCTCCCAAAATTAACTGCGACTTCTCCGATGGGGGAATGGGGATGGGATTCTCGTAAAGATGGGGGCCGGGGCAGGCGCCATTAGGGTAATTATTTACAACAATTTCAAATTTTACACATGGACGGGCCGAAGCACAATAAAATGGCGCCACAAAATGTTTTGCATGCATTTTCCGTGTTCGGTTCGGTTTTGGGGTTCTGTTCTGTTTTTCAAGTGCTGCTGCTCATAAATTACAAAAGTGCGGGCTGTAAATCACGGAACTCCGCCTCATTCCAGGCCTTGGATCACACCCCTTTCGTTTTCGCCCTGCTCCCGTCGAATTGTGCATGTAAATTTTCAAAATTTTCAACAATTTGCAACACTCTTTATTTTGTTTTTTGGCGAACACGTGACCGAAACTGGTCGGGGGGTAGTGTGAACACAGAGAGAACCCTTTGAGGGCTGCGCATAAATTTCAATTAAAATTGAAAAGCCATGAAAAATAAAAACCCCCCGGAGGAGCACAGCAGTGATAGCCATGAAAAGTTTTACGAATGCAGCGATGTGCGGGGTAGCTGGAAGGCGATTTTAATTGTGGACAGCCGGCAGGAGCAGGAGCAGGGGCAGCGGCAGCAGCAGGTGCAGGCATGCATGAAAGTGGCCCAGAGCCACCAGTTTTTCAATTAAAACTGGAAAATATTTCCAATAATTGCAAAATAAGTGAAACTTTGTCAAGCACCCAATCCCAGGGGATTCCCAAAAAAAGGGTTAACATGCTTTCGAAGAAGGAATTTGGTAAGAGAATCAACTGACAAAAGTGGACACTCGGCGGGGGATATCACACTTCAGAGGCAGCTAACCATCAGGAATTTGTTTTTACATAATTATTCCAGAAAAAATAACAAATTTAAAATTAACAGCAGCTATTAAAACTGAGGAATTCCTTGTATTTTTTTTTTTTATATTCAAATTCCAACTAATAGATAACGGTTCTACGATTCTAAAAAACCTGACAATTTCCTAGATAAGCGAAACAAATACGAGCGATCGACATGCAGAAGGTACAATACAAGCTGATAACAGCTTCTATTTAAATAAGCAACCAGCCCACCGGAACATCATTCGTCGATTAACTCTCAGCTCAAAAGCAATACATTATTAACTTATTATCAAAATGAATTACTTCAAATTCTGCTGGTCTCTCGCTGAAGTGGTCTACACCTGCTTAGAAGATATCCTTGCGTTGCCCAAGCGTAGATCCAAAAAAAAGGGATCCAGGCTGACGAACAAATCAAGATGAATTATCTTCAAGTTTTAAAGTTGTAAGTTTTGTTAAGATGAGCAAAGATTTATTTATTTGTCTTCCTTTTAGATATTTACATTGGGTTAAGCTGAATTGCAATGAATAACTCTAGAACGGGTAATAAAATTTAAGTAAAAGAGATGTAAAAAAATGTCAATGAATTACTATTACTATATTAGTAAACAGTATTCACGTTAATTGATTGAATAGTCAAAAAAACTCAAGATTTTATTTTTATTTTTCATGCCCCTGAAAGGTATGAATAAGATTTAATTATAATTATAAAGAATTTATCAAGGAAATTATAATAATGCATTATTTTGCTATCCTCTTATCCATATAATGAATTTCAATAATATTGTGCTATGTTTATAAACTTTAAACAAGCAATCAATTCACAAATCTAAACAGGCTGAATAGTTGAAAATCTTCCCCGCGTCAGTGGCATATTTTACACCTCAGCGGATCGCAGTAAATCCGGAGGACTTGCCATCTATCATCCTCTCCAGCCAGAACTCACTTCCGATACTCATCTGCAATCAGCTTTGGCTCCGGCGACGACAAATGTCAAAACTATAAGCTGACACTAAACCAATGCGGCACTTCAGCAGCCAGCGGTAAACGGCGAGGAGCAAACATCAAACACTAGGCAAGGACAAAGACAAAGGGGGTTGCTGCTGGTCACCCCGGTCTGTTGTCCTGCCCTCAGAAATTGCTCTTTAACTTGCAACAGCGAGCGGCTAACAAGCGACGCGTGCCGCTTCCTGTTTTCACACGCAACCGAAGCCAACGCAAGTACAGTTGCCTTCGCTGGCGAAAGCTCCCCGGTCGGTGCTGTACTTTTTGACAAGCATGAACGCAACACAACCTTACAAGGAGGCATGACATAATTCACTTCCTGCCGCATCATCATCGTCGTCGTCAGCAGGGGGGGGGACCGCCCCTAACTCAGTTTAAAGTCGCATAACTCTCAAATTAAAGTGACCATGCGACAATTTTCAATTTCCACATTGTCCATAAATCAAATTGCGTTTACGGCGAAAGTTAGCCAAAGGGCATCGGCGGGAAAATCGGGGCGTCGCTACAACACGCACATGGGGTGAGGGTTCAAAGCGTCAGCACTCGTACCTTTTGATGGGTTTATTGAAAAACTGTCCTGAATTTGTTGACTACTCTATCCAAGAGGGGATAATAGTTTTGGTATTAGGTTAGAAAACAATACTTAAGGGGAAGAAATAATTGAAAAACTATTGTTTTTCAACAGAAAAATGTCCAATTGATATTCATTATTTATAGCTATTTTGACGTTGAAGAAAACAATAGGGTTAAAACACACTAAAATAGTCTTTTTTTTATTTTAATTTAGAAATTTCTTCTATGTAATAGTTATACAAATTACATTACAACAAAATGAGCTTAAATCAATAGATCTACGATTTTTAAGGGTATTAAAAAATATTCGCCCTCTCAAAAACTTTCTACTCCTCCCTCCCTTTTTATTTGCTTGTTTTCATGTTTTTGTTCCTTGTTTTTTGGGTGGTTTGGTGTTGACACAGCGAAGATAAGGACAGAGTGAAGGTCCTGTGTTCCATGTGCCATGTGTGACAGTTATGAGCATCTGCGATCCAATTTAATCAGAGCTGCTGGCAAATGGCCCCAGCCTCCGTCTCCGCCTGATTTTTTAGGCAAAAAACATAGCAAATAATCGCATTAGGCCCTCTCAAGAGAGACCCGGAGACAATGGATGGTATTCTCCATGTGTCAAAATTTTCGCATCGATAAGAGATCTGAGGCCCACACACGCGCACATGTGTCACAGCCAATGTGAAATTTGATTAGCCGGACTTTTGTGGTGGGATGTTTTGAAAATTCAATTTTTAAATTGGCCCACAAGTGCCCGAGTAAACTCCCCCAAGGAACCACCCCGGACGGGCAAGGAGGGTCCATAAATTTGGCAAATGTCTTAACATGTCAGCGACACTTTTCCCCCCAACAAGGTCCAAACTTTATTCAAATGCCAGAAAGCAACAGGAAGAGCATGGGAATGGGCTGCAACTTCAAGTTGGACTTTCTTAATGTCTACAAATTCCTGTCGGCAAATCCAATACAAAGCCCACCGACTTTGATTTATCACGGCGGGGCGTGGTATTTTTAATTTACAAGCCCCGGCCAGGGGGAGTCCCCTCCTGCCAGCAGTTAACCCTTTGAGACCGCCTGTCTGCATAATTATGTCCCTGCGAACCGCAAATTTATGGACCTGCCAACGTCTTACTCCTGAACTCCCGCTCTGTCAAATGGGCTTTCTTGTAATTGGCTCCGGGTCTTGGCTTGGGTTGTGTCTAGTTTGGACCTTATGTATGTGGTGTGATGACCAAATTGGCCGGTCTTTTGGCAACCGATTAATTTGTGTAGATTTTAAAAATAAAATAACAAATGACGTTTATAAAAAAATTAAGGATCAAAAAAACGGGTTTCACTTTTAGTTAAAATTGGTTTCAGCTAATTTAGTTTTGAATCTATCTACCTTTTAACCAAAATTTAAGTCCAACCATATATTGCGATATCTCATTGTTTATTAAAATTAAATTAATTCGAAGTTACTTAATAAAGAATGATACAATTTTGGAGAAATTGATCGCCAATAAATTTCCAATAAAATCAAAGGAACAGCTGAATGAAATTGAGAGCGATAAAAGCTCAGATAACAGAAAATTGTATGTAAGTAATAGTGCCATTAAAATGCGCGAGTTAATAAAAGTTTAAGTTTCTTTAACTGATTCAAATTATTTTATTTTGTATTGGCAGATTCACACTATTAAAAACCTGCTCCAGCCAACAGGAGTTACAAAATTGCTAAAAAACGTCCTGGCCAACGAAGTTGTGATGGCATATAATATCGATGGAGTCCAGGGCAAAGGAGCTCTTAAAAGCTTAAGCAATTTTTATAATGTTTTAATTGGTAAGCATCATTATTTTATGTTTATATTTTCATGTCTAATGATCACAATTCCATTTTATAAAGTCAATTAATTTGGTTGGTGGGAACGGGTCTGGTGAAGACCAACTACGAAAGGCGCTTCAACTGCAGAAAAAGCGTTTTTTTACCCCTAGCATGGGTACCCAAATCGCCACCCAAAGCATAAAATATATGTGTACCCATTTAGGTACCCCTAACAAGGGAACCCAAATCGCCACCCAAAGCATAAAATATATGTGTACCCATTTAGGTACCCCTAACATCACCACCCTTTTCACTAGTTCCAAGGTAAACGAGGTGGTGTAGCCTCCCCATATAGGGGTGACATTTCATACAAAAACAGAAATGATACAACACACTGGCTGGGACGGCTTGGTGGGTACCCATGCCTACCTGTGTGTAGTATTTTCGCCACCCACGAACTAGTCGCCAGTACTACAGGGTAAAGACAATTCTTAAAGAAAAATATAGTAAGAAATAAATAAAAAAACAGAAAAAATATATAAATACATTTTGCTTATCCAAAAGTGGTTAAACATTTCCAGTAGTCTATATATATACTGCCACTCGAAAATACGGACGTGGAAGCGGTATGCGA